>OX940979.1:40017683-40264683 GCA_954871275.1 Leptopterna dolabrata | reverse complement strand
GTAAGAACAAATCGAACTAAAACTTCCATCTGCGCAGCCGCAAAAGTAAAAATGTTTGCCGTTTGAATTGAACTTTGACTCTCATTCTACGTTTTAGACCTATCTGAACAGATTGGTTGTGTCTGTCCGCAAATATTTACCACTTCACGAAAACACTCTCATTATGGGCTGAAATTTGGGGCGTGAAAATTTCATTTCATCCGATCAAATGTGACTACAACACAATGTGCAAATTTGAAATCTTTGCAAATTCCACAAGAATTATTGTCGCAATGTGCTGAAATTTCGAGGGTGGATGCTTGCTGGCCCTAGATGGTCGCATATTATAAATATCGTCAAAATCCAAAATCAATCATGAAAAGCTCACACGTGCAAGTGTCAGATCAATATTGCATTATATTATTTCATGTTACATGAAAACGCCTATTTCAAGATTAGTGACATTTCTGAGATAAATGCATGACGATACCTACCTATATCATATGTTTGGTTTGTTTACGAGAAATTGAGCGGGGCGGTGAGCTTTTTTCAAGGCCCCAAAGCACTGTATTTCATAAATGAATGAAAAATAGATTTTTATCAACTTGGAAACTGCAAAAAGATTTGAATAAAATGTTGTATAAACGATAAAATACCTGCTGATGGTAATTCATTGGTAGGTACAACAAAGAAAATGTATATGACAAGATTACTTAATGTTGCGAGTCAGAAAGTCTAATTTGGGGACTAAGGGATCAAAACCCGCGAAAATTTCGATAAATTTATTGTAAACTCCTGTTCTCTTCTGTGTACCTAGTTGAAGTACACAGTTTCAAAAATTGGCTCATAATCTACGTAATTCATGCGCGTTATTGGAATTAATTAATTATGGTTACAGTAATTTATTTTTCCAGTTTAAAATGTTGCTGCGGAAGAGATAACTTACACTTTGTTATATATATTATTTACATTGTTTTTGCGACGCATATTTTAATACATTTTAGTGCATATTTTAATTTATTTTTCTTGATAGGTCTTTTCGGTAGTAAAATGTTTGTTTCATGACCTTAGAAACCGGGGCCCTATTATACGAGTGGCTAGTTGCGATTCTGAACACAAATGGGCATCGTTGTAGACATGTAGTTGGCTTCGTGCAGACAGATAAGACAGTCAAGTACATTACGTTATCTCAAGAACGGAATGTCCCATCAGGTGCTCACCATTTGGATAACCAGCTGGTCGCTGACGCTCTGTGAAAACATTAACTCTACACGGTATTGTACGTTCGTGGATGCAGACTAAAAAGCCGTCTGCCGTCGTCGGCCGGGGCGAGCAATATGGTTGGTCCCTTCTTTGAGTGGTCACTAATTAGCTTCAACTACTCCAACTGCGGCTCAGTTCGTTGAGAGTTTCTCGTATCGCGGCCCGGACCTAAAAAAAACTCGAGATGGTGAGTGAAATGCTATAACTCTAATTTTCTCTGGGGTCTGCGCATACTGTTGAAAGGTGTCGGAGCCTAATTATAATAGTCCTCCTGCAATATATGTATATATAATATATTCAGGTTTTGTTGAGGATCGGTCAGTGAAGAAAAGTCAAGTTCCCGACGTTTCGGCCGTTTATTCAGCCATTTTCAAGGCTACAACAAAATATGGACATTATGATAGTTTGCTAGTTAGTGGAATCAGTGAGCTACTGTTACATTATTATGGTAGCTAGGTTACATTATATGGTGATAGTTATGGTAGCATGGTGATATGGACTGTAGTGAGAAGGTTATTAATAAAGCTACTTACAGGGTTGAGTCGGCATTGAGCTTACAGGGAACAAGGCATGGAGACTGGTTCGTGTTCAGTTGTTGACTGACTTCTAGGCCATGTGTTGGGGATTTTTTGGTGAGATACGAGAAAGTACATAACGGTATGATACTCGGTTGAAGGTACCTGTGTAGTGTGTCCTGTTAGGTTAGGTGGAGGTGCCTATTTTAAAGGGAGGCGGCTATCTCAAAGAAAGGGTGAATGGAGGCGGTTTGTTGGCTATTTCAAAGGGAAGGAGTGGTGGTTAGAGGAGTGTAAGATATTTGAGTAGCATTTACTAAGATTTTGAACATCAGTTCGTTTATTTACTGTTCGTTGCCTATTTCGTTCAATGGCTAGTGATTCCTTCAGTTCTCTCTTAAATTCATGGGGTTCATATCCGATGGTTTTGGTCTGGTCAAATATGAAGTTATGTCCTAGGCGGGAGTGCGTCACAAAGAGCTGTTGGATCTGCAGTTTTGGGACTAATAATTATTTTTGGTTTCGTACTGTTTTGTATATATATATCGCCAGGTAGGTGGAGGTGGAGGGCTTTAGCAACTCCAGCCTTGGAAGTATATTTCTTTCAAAACCACAACATACTAGGTACTTCGTATGTACCTATTATAGTACTCATCAGTGTCAGTAGTGGTTTTTTTCGGGCGTGAACGGGTACCGATTTTGATGAGGAGTTTTGTATTTAGCGATGGCAATGTTCCATGTCAGAAATCTTCAGCAATTAAGTAAATTTTCCACGTCAAATAGTAAAAACAATATAAGTTACTGTTGCGAATTGGGTTGTGAGCTGGAAAGAACAAGACGCGAGGAATCCATCGCCACCAAAACATATTTTTGTGGCCCAAGTTGATCGAGTTTTTAGAAATTAGAATTTTATAGAAATTAAATTGTCAAAAAATTCCCGTAATATGTAACAAATTCCAGATGTTGAGTCGATTTCATATTCCCCTGTCACCGTCTTGTGTTGACTGTACGCAAATTATTGTTGAATCACATGGACAGGTTTACATTTCGCTGATAAATTAT
Source organism: Leptopterna dolabrata (assembly GCA_954871275.1). NCBI lineage: Eukaryota > Metazoa > Arthropoda > Insecta > Hemiptera > Miridae > Leptopterna > Leptopterna dolabrata. The sequence goes on along the minus strand of OX940979.1, from coordinate 40,261,864 downwards.
CTATTTCTAGAAAGGACGTCATTGTCATAACGTCGTTGTCATTATTAACCTAGGAATTTGGTAACTGTTTGTTGGTTATTATTATGTGGTTTGTGGGGTACAATCTGGTAAGGTACTGGTAGTTATTCATGAAACTATTGCATTAAAAAGTATATAGGTACACTATTGTAGTAAATTGCACCTACTTTATTAATAAAAATTGGTATGGTGAAGTACATACCTAGTGAAAATTATGGATAAGTACAACAACACGCAACTACCATAGATAATATTATAATGTTCATCAGGAGGCAGAGTAGTCCGTGTAAAAGGCAGTAATCACTTGGTTTTGTTTCATAATCTTAGTAAGAACTTGATCAAAGCTAGAGAGATTTTTGCCTTTTGCCTTATGATGCCGAGGTCGATGTGGCCGAATTTCCGACCCGTTTGACCTTCCCTTTACTTCTGCACTCTTGCCGATGAAATGTATTATGTTCGGCGGGTATATTTTCATTTATCATAATGACGATGACAGAAAGCCATACTTCCCACCCACTTGAATGACATTTTTGTTGAGGCGAATAAATACAGGAAACATGGATTGGAATAGGATGGAAATGCCAGTGCCGAAATGCCATGTAGATGTAGAGATTTAAACTTAGCTTCGAGTAACCGTAGCCTCGAGTCTCAGATTGAGCCTCAGATTTAACAGGCTAAGGGGAAGTTAAAGTTGTAAAGATCTATTAACATGCTATATCTATAAATATCTATAAAAACTATGTTTCCTCATCCTACCATGACAAATTCATCGTTGACATTCTGGGAACGATTTGCTCGCACCTTCTAGAATTCCGTTTAGTGGCTGGGAGTCGTTCAAGAGCTCGGCTTGATTGGGCAAAACTACAGCACCCGACGCTTTTAATTCGTTCATTCGATTAAAACAACGTATTATTTGCTTTGCTTAATTGCGACACCCGCTGGCGTGCGGCACCGACTGATTTATCTCCCGAAGTCCCGTTGCTGGAAAGTTTTTCACCATTTCAAACTATCCACTATTGCTGAACAGACCAAACAAATTTATTCAAACTTCATTCAAATTAACAGAGTAATAGAATTATCATCTGTTATATACAGGGTGTCAGCGTTAAGGTCGTACCGCCGGCCAGGGGTCGATTCTACAACTAATTTCTGATAAAACGTTTCCTATTACATTTTGGTTTATTATTTTCAATAATGAACCTTTGGAATCGAGTATGGAAAAAAATTTACCCCCTCCACCACCAAATTTTATGGCTGACATTACAACGTATGTAGAATCCGAAAATTCCATCAGAAAACGCTGCAAATTATTACACAACGGTTTGTTATTTACTTGTATAGACGCCTCTTCTGCGTAGATCACTGTTTTCTGTGGTCAATACCCTCGAGCTCCCCAAAAGAAAGCCCTAAATCGAGTACTGGAGTCGGCGGGAATTAAAGTTTCATACAAATACGCGGCGTTCAATAATTCAATCATTATTTTTGTTTGTAGTTATTCATCAAGCATGAGATAAATAATAAACCATTGTGTAATCATTTATCTGTATAGATGCCCCTAATGCGTAGATAGTATAATAAACCGCTGTGTAATAAAATTATTGAAATGTATAGATGTCCTACATCGAGCCAGCCCGGGAATTACATATGTTCATAAAAATGCATGGGATTCAATATTTCGATCATTCATTATTTGCCGTTATTCATGAAGCATAACGTTTGTTCAAGTTACAAAAGTACATATCAACAAAATGCAAAAGATCCACCATTTTTCATACGAAATACTATCACAGAACAACCAGCTTGACTTCATACATCCATCCGTGATTATAATCAGGCGATCCCTAGCAATGATATCTGGGCCGGATTTATAACGTTTGATTCACGATCATGTTGACGAAGCTTTTCGGCGCAAATGAATGGCTGGCTCTGGGTGGTCTCAAAAAATGCTTTAGTTCAAGATAAATTTGAAAACGTAAAAAACTCCATACCCTTCCATTGAAAGTTTTCGAGCTACGGCGTTCTGAAAATTTCAACCCCTATTTTTCACCCCTTAGAGTTCACTGACACTAACGGCGAGCTTCGCGGACCAACTGGACCCCAAATGGGACCTAAAATATATACAGCCACATGTGAAGATTACCCCAGACTTGTAGTGAATTTGGTAGGGTTAGGGTAAGTTACGCGGGGTTTGAATAACTGGGTACCTATGCACCAACAAAATTCTCTTAATCAAGCCCAAAATCGCATTTTATTCACAATGCGACATAATCCCCCCCCCCCCCCCCCCCTAAAATGACATAACAGGCGACTGCACCATGAGGCAGCGATGAAGCTACTTGGATTGGAAGAATCAATCCAATGTGAGTACATACCACCTATTTGTGTATCACATACCTATTTGTGATTCAATTTCCTGAAGGCGCCAAAGTACCCAGCTCTGTCTTACAGGAATCTGGTGGAGTCCATGTGGAGTGCAAAAAGTGACCTGTATAATTGTATTACTTCGTGTTAGTCTTCAAAGAGGTTCTTCACTTTTTTGAGGTAGATGCATCCCATATTTTAAAGTTATTAGATAGGTACCACGAAAATTGGTCATTCTTTATACGTACCTTGTACTTCATCAGTGAGGAATAAAAACAGGACCTGCGGTCTGGCGGATCGACTACATCTGGTTCAAATGTCGGACGAAGTGGAGTTTTTTAGGACGTCCCTCAGTAGTAAGAGACCTCCTTATGTATTTGATCTGGTCAGAAGAGGGCAACATTCAGCCGAGAATGAAAAGAACCACATTCAAATCCTTTTCAGACCACCCTGAATCAAAATCCGTGAAAAAAAAGAAGAAAAACGCTGCAAATCTCTGCACAAACCGCACTGCACTGTTACAGATCGCAGCTCTCTGTATAGATAACCCGTCTATATAATATGTACTAGTCTATACATATTATGTAGATCGCAGACCCTCCGTAGGTTAGTACCTAATCCCGTACTCGTTACAAGGTATACCTACCTAAATCACGAGTTAAATGTTGCTAAAATAATACAGCCGATGACAAACAGTAACTAAAACGGCAAAAAGAAACGCAAATAATGAAGTTCTAAAGGAAAATAACTTAAATCACTCGCGGCGGAATAGTGGAAATCCATAGCAAAAAACTACAGGATAAAAATAAAATAGTCTATTTCCACGTAAAAATGTTTACGTGGAAATAGACTATTTTATTTTTATCCTGTAGTTTTTTGTGGGTTTTTTTTTTTTTCTAAAGGAAAATTGTTGATGTGAAGTGAAAGATGCCCCTTCTGCGTAGATCACTGTTTTCTGTGGTCAATACCTATAGTGAACCGCTGTGTAATAACCTGCCCATCAATAATAGTTCAACGGTTGTTCAAGTTGCAAAAGTACCGATCAACAAAATCCAGCCCCTTTTTGGTAGATGAACCGTTGTGTAATAATTTACCGTTGTGTAATAATTTACCGTTATGTAATAATTTACCGTTGTGTAATAATTTGCCGTTGTGTAATAGGTGTAGTAGGTTAATGCTAATAATCTAATAGTATACATATAATATTGTAGTCCGCACAGCATGAATATTAATGTGGGTACTCGGGAGTTGACTCCCCTATCCAGCTCGGAACTGTTCTTTCGTTGGGGGTGGTTCCAGTTATCAAGTGGGCACAGTAGTTTATACTGTATTTCTTGTTCATGTATATACCGTTGTATCTTGGGTTTTAGAGGAATAAATTTCATTTCGTTTCATTTCATTTCATGCTGGAAAAAAACGTGGGTTTTTCGGCTAAAAATTATGTGCGCTGCCCATGGATTAATTCTCAACTTTTTTTTTTTTTTTTTGCGTTTATTTATTTTATTATAACAACTAGTTACATCGGTAACTATCTAGTTATTTAGATTAGACAATAATAAATTAATTCTCAACTGATTCATACGGGTTTTTTTTTTCAATAATAAGCCATTGGAATCGAGTAGGTATGAAAAAAAAAAAAAAAATCTAACCCCCCCCAAATTTGATCGCTTACGTTTCAAGGTATGTAGAATTCGAAAATGCAATTAAAAAATGTCTGTCTGTCCGCCGTACGCCGTACTGGCCACTTTTCTTAGTTACCATGGAAAAAAAAAAATTGATGAAATTCGGGTTATAGGTTCCATTCGGGGTCTAGTTGGTCCTCGAAGCTCGGCGTTACTGTCAGTCATCTCTAAGGCGTTCAAAATAGGGGTTGAAATTTTCAGAACGCCGTAGCTCGAAAACTTTCGATAGAAGGGTATGGTTTTTTTTACGTTACTCAATTTGTCTTGAGCTAAAAAAAATTTTGAGACCCCCGGAGCACTGTACGTCCAGCCGTTCGTGTGCACCAAAAAGCTTCGTCAAGTGAGAGTGATCTATACACCACCATAACGGTCGTCCACTGTAACGCGTTCATCACTCTACGGGATGTTTTTAGTGTGTTTGAGTTTGTGTCGAAAGCTTTGTCTTTTGTGTTGGTAAAATGTGTGAATAACGTGTGTTGGGGAAGGTAGATACGAGGGAGGCGATCATCTTCCTGCCTTCACTCTTACGATGTCTAAACAGACAGAGGTCTTTGATTAAGGAAATGGCACATTACGACGGTCACCCAACTCCCTCCATCACACACTCACATCCCACCAGCTACGACACCAGCACCCTCAATCAAACACAACTCACACACATCCCACCCACATCTGCACCTAACACACTCACACAGCTCAACCTTTTGAGATCGCTGGAAGATGAATAACGGGCTCAGTCTCGCGAGACGGTTCCACCAAACACCTTTCGGTTTTCCGGAGTTTGTGTATGGATTTTCATGTATTTTAAGTTTACTTGTTGAGTTGTAATGTTTTAAAATCATAGAGCACACTTTCGTCCGCCAATCCGCGATATTTTTCTGTCTAGGAGTTGACAGGTGTCAACCTCATCAGGAGGAACTCCATCTCTCTTCCTGCCGGCCTCAACACGATGGAGCCCCTCGAGTACACGCCCCAGGTAAAGATGTTACACTAAACACATGATTAAGCATAATTATCAAGCTGTGTAAACTACAGTGAGTATTGTAGTTGTAAGGTTATTGAGGCAATCACAGGAAGTGAGCCAACTTAAGTGAGCCAGGTTAAGTCAGTAGTGGTTAAAATTAGGAAAATTTTTAACATATTTTATAACATCCGGAACTATTTCTCAAAGAAAACGCTTATTCTCTTGTACAAAGGATTGGTGCAATCAGTGCTCAGCTTTGGTATCCTTGGGGCGGGGGGGGGGGGGGAATACATACGGTAGCGTGTTGGAACCTGTTAGGGTGTTGCAAAAACGCAGGTTCTTCAGTGTTGAGCTGTTTGGTGAGGCCAAGGTATTCACACTGAAACAGCTGTACATAAAACATGCTATGATGTACTAACACAAGTACCCAGAGGCATTGGACGCAGGGCGGACGTCGGTTACCCGCGCAAGGAGACCTACAACTCGGGTAGTAATACCAGCACCACCAAGCCGTTTGCATTCCACTACCCGCCATTTCCATCGCAACTTGCCGTACACATTACGCGCAACTCCACCTTCATTAACCAGCCCTCACTCCAACAGCAGATCTGAATTCAAGAAAGCCTTATTTTCGTCCCTCATTACTACCAGAATGCGAGGCCATGACAGCCAGCACTTATAAATAATATCAATTACGAATTTCATTTATTTATTTTTATCAACTACAACACCAGTGAAGATGCAGACTTTTGTAGGCATATAAGTTTCTTTTGGTTTATTATTTTCAATAATGAACCATTGGAATCGAGCATGAAAAAAAAAATTCTTACCCCCCCTCAAAATTTGATGGTTTACGTTTCAAGGTATGTAGAATCCAAAACTGCAATAAAAATATTTCTGTCTGTCCGCCGTACGCCGTACGCCGTACGCCGTACGGGCCACTTTTCTTAGTTACCATGAAAAAAAATTGATGAAATTCGGGTTATAGGTTCCGTTCGGCGTCTAGTTGGTCCTCGAAGCTCGACGTTACTGTGAGTCATCTCTAAGGGGTTCAACATAGGGGTTGAAATTTTCAAAACGCCTATACAATTTTTTTTACGTAAATATTTTTACGGTTTTAAATAGTTCTTGAACTTGCGAGTTTTTTAAGACCATCCGGAGCATCGTACGTCCAGCCGTTCGTTCACAGTAAGGCCCCGAAGTTTGCACCGACAGGCATTTTCGACTCCAGTGTGAATGAAATTGTATACAATTCAAACCAAATCTCGTAACCAGAGACGCGCCCACAATAGGAATTTGTGAATACGGCCAATCATTGGTAGGGATCACCTGATTATATTGGCGGAGTATGAAGTCGAGTTGGTTGTTCTGTGATATTATTTAATTTGGAAAATGATGGCTCTTTTGGAGTTTGTTGGTAGGCAGTGAAACTTGAACAAACGTTGAAGTATTATTGATGGGTAAGTTATTACTACGGTAAATCATTACTCAACGGTAAATTATTACACAACGGTTCATTATACCATCTACGTAGAAGGGGCTGGAGTTTGTTGGTAGGTACTTTTGCAACTTTTTTCACTCCTCATCAACAATTTCTTTTCAGAACTTCATTATGTGTGTTTCTTTTTGTTAGGTACTGTTTGTCATCGGCAGAACTATTTTAGCAACATTTAACTCGTGATTTAGGTAGGTACCTAGTAACGAGTACGGGGTTAGGTACTAACCTACGGAGGGTCTGCGATCTACATAATATGTATAGAATAGTACATATCATATTATATAGACGGGTTATCTATACATAGAGCTGTGATCTGTAACACAAGGGTATTCTATACAAAATAATAAACCGTTGTGCAGGGATTTGCAGCGTTTTTTTCTCTCTCTCTCTTGATTTAAGATATAGCTAAGATAGCTAATACATAGCGATAGTTTCATATATATAAGTATACAACTTGTATATATATTTTTTCTCACGCTCTTATTCTAAAAACAAAAAATTTCGTATTCAACTTGCAACTCCCCCCCTCGACACAGGTCCCAGACCTATGAGGAGGGTAGTTTCCACCAAGTGTATGAGACTGTTTATTAGATCGTGTCTATTCTTTATGGAAATAAATTCATTCATTCATTCATTCATTCAACTACGACTTGATAGGGACCAACTACTTATGACGAGTGGGTATCATAAGCGCCCCTTGGAATGCGTTTGAAAATCGCAAATTTTTTCATGTTTAAAAGCGCAAGGTTCCATGCTAGTATTTAGATTTAAAAGCGCGAGCCACTATAACAGAATAAAGTAACAGTTTTTGAAGCAGATAACGCCTTTCCTAGGCTCCTATCGCTGATCGTCGCCGAACTGAGGAGTCGCTACATTTGACCAAGACCCAGGCCTCTGTTCATTGAAATGTTTATTTACCTACTCAGTTTATTTACATAACTCCCACTCACACTCACATTGTCATTGTTCCTGGGGTTATTTCAAATTTCTTTCAATATAACAACGTTATATTTGATAGGGTAAAAACATGACAAAAAAGTTGTTAATATATAATTTTTTCAAATTTCCGACTTTTTTTATTCCTGTTTCCTTGATTCAGGTAGGTACAGTAGTAGGTAGTAGGTAGGTAGTTGGTAAAAGTAACAGTAACAGTACCTAAGTAAAAGTAACGGCTCCAGCTCGCGCTTTTGACACAGGAAGCAGTGGCGCTTATGAACCTGATCTTTCTTCTCGAATTCGCGCTTTTGATACCAAAAATTTTACGTGTGAAACCCAATCCTAAAACCCACATCTCACATAATTTAACAGTATAGGTACGTATTTTAGTTGAATTTCGTGCTGATACGGGATTTTATTGGTGAATGCCATGCTCGCGAAATCACTCAGTTACGGATGTACGCATGAGAAGTTCTGAAACTACACTGAGAAAAAAGTCGTGACGGAAGGACGGAGACCATCACTGATGGTCGTCCATCCGTAGACACTGATGGTCGTCCATCCGTAGACGTTCCTTCAAAAACGACCATCCTTGGCCGGCATTTTGACCATCCGCAGCGACCCGTGACCATCAGTTAAGGTCATGGTTTAACGGGACGTCGGCTTTCACGGAGGCGCCTGTGGTGTCCGTGAGGCAGTGACGTTCCGTCTCGTACGCTTCAGTGAACACGACGTGTGTACTCCGTGGTGGGTTCCGTAACGAACAACCATCCGTCAGGATCACGGAGCCACTCATCTGGCTCAGCGTCGTCGTTCCGTAAACCAACGGTTATGGCAAAGGACGGGTATGAGGAGCATCCGTTGTTTGTTCGCCATCCGTAGCGCGTCCGTGGTGAATCGTTGTCATTGCGGAGGGGCGTAATTGTGGCTTCCGTCGTGTTATTAAGGAGGGGTACAAAAATTTGGCTTCCGTTGTGGGAACGCCGTCCGTACAGTGTCCATAGAAGGCGTATCGTCACGGACGGGCATGAAGGTGGCTCCTGTCAAAGGAGCGCCGTCCATGGCGCGCCCGTGGTTGACCGTTGTTATAACGGGAAGGGTATAAATTTGGCTACCGTCAATGGAACGCCGCGCCGTCCGCAGTGTGTCCGTAGGAGCTCGTTGTCATTACAGAGTGCGTAAAGCTGTCTTCCGTCACATATAGCATTTACAAATTTATTTAAACCCTTTACAAAATAATTTAAACTCTACAAAATAATTTAAACCTTTTACAAATTTATTTAAATCTTTTACAAAATTATTACAACCCTTTACATAATTATTTAAACCTATTACAAATTTATTTAAACTCATTCAATAAATACGGTGGTATTTACAATAAGAAACAAAGAAAATTTAACTATTGAAGTCTGAACATTTCAAGGATGTGCTTTAATATGAAAGCGGTTTTAACGGACTAATGAAGTGGATGGCCTGCTGCTGCGTCGGGCAATAATAAAATCATGTCCATTACATAATTCGCACAATCATGAGTAGGGACTGGAATTTGCATATTTTGCATGTGTTTTTTATCGTGTACTTTTCCGTTTTGAGGGTATCTGAAGCGTTTAGCCGTGTGTTAAATTGAAGTTTAAATAGCATATTTTGTTCTAATTTGGAGATTTTTTGCATATTTTGGCCGTTTTGTGCATATTTCTTCGTTTTTAATTGAAATGGGGTAATTTCCATATTTTGGAACATTCTAATCGCCAAAATCCTCCGAGTTAAGTTACATACGTCCTTGCTGCTTCCTGCTGTTCTTTCAATTGTTTTCCGTCTGATTTGAGAGCATTTTCGAATTTTGATCACATGGTCATTTGTTTGTTGTCTTTGGTTTCTGTTTCAGGGAAACGTGGATCTCCATATCCACTACTAGTACTCAAACTTAATGGCTTCAGAAAATTTGAGTACCATTACTGGACGTGAAGGATGCGGTTGATGGAGAAGTGAAGGAATGACATCTCTCTATGTTGCTTGTACGTTGAGGGTCGACCGTAAATCTACGGATCCCTTGCGGACGAGCGACGGAGAGACGTGTAATTCCTTTACCGCTCCGCCGATCGGTTAGTGGGGCCGTTGTCGCAGTGGACGTCTCTCCGTCATTCTCAGTAGGTAGCTCGTCCGTAAAGGGTTCTCGGTAGATGGTTACGGACCCTTTACGGACGATGACGGAGGAGGATGACGGAGAGACGTGCACTGCCTCGACCCCTCGAGAGGGGTGAATGTAGTACACGTCTCTCCGTTGCTCGTTCATAAAGGGCCCGTATGTTTCTACGGGGGCATCCTCATCGCAATGGAGGGTTGTGCTTCCTTAGCCTGTCCGTTAACCATCCGCCACGATTCCCTCGACCATCAGTCAAACATGTTACGGAATAATCACAGATCATTGAAAGAAGGGCACGGAAGCATTAAGGATAGTGAAGGGTGGGCTACAGAAAATCCACGGAAGAATCAGCGGTAAGTCACTTAAGGTATGAAGTAAGGGCACGGTAAGTGAAGGGTGGGCCACAGAACATCTTGAGAGAGCCCACGTATATTCACGTGAAAATCATGGATGGGCTACGGAGAAGGCGAAGGAGTGTTACGGGATACTGAAGGGTGGGGCTAGGACGATCCGTACAAAGTCACTGTACAACCACGGGCGTGCGACGGAACGTTGAAGGATTAACAGCGGAAATCACTACACTTTTGCGGGGTGCTACCGTTAAAATGACCATCCGTTGATTTTGCCTAAATAGTACACCACGGAAACCGTTGTGTATCCTTCAACAATATAGTGGTTACGGATAAATTTATAGAGCGCATCCGTGACCGCATAATATTTACGGATACACCACTTCTGAGGGTGATTCCGTGAAAAGTGCATCCGTGAACGGGCCACTTTAGTGCCAATCTAAGGGGGCGCGCGCGTTGTTGTTTTACGGAAAACATCCCCTTTTGGTTTATTATTCTGCGAATAATACACTTATGTATTCGCTCAACAAAAAATTTTATAACACCTCCTCAAAATTTTTTCTTTTCCGTTTCAAGGTGCGTGGATTCCAAAAACGCTGCAAAGCCCTTGTCACATGGGTTTATTATTCTACTGGACATACCTACAGAAATGTTGGCTATTCATTTATTGTTTATTTCATGTGAAATAATTGAAATAGCTATTTCTGATGGTTTCCACCAATTTTGTCCCCCAAAACACGAATTAGGTAGGCACCTTTTTTTTTTCAATTTATCTTTGATCATTGTTAGTGCTATTTAATCGTCTTGATCCACGTGTTGATACTACTTCCAGTGTTATTATACAAACTGATGGTGATTTCAGACGATTTCCCAGGTTTTTGAGTTATAAAAAATCAATTTTGGGAGCTGAACATTTGGTAGAACCTCGATTTTCCACTATTTGGTCAAAATGGACTTCATATTCGGTCTTCTCGTCCCCAAAAACATGGAAAACGATACCTCAAAAGCTCATGTTACTATCTCGTTACTAAAACACAAAAAGTACCAATTTTTGTGCACATTTTCACTCATAACACCCCTGGGTATATTCCGATCGGGCTGAAAAGTTTCGGGACACAAGTAGGGCCCAAATGGAGCCTGTGTGCGACGTAACGAAGTTTCTAGACCAAAAATGAAGTAGATGGATGATACAGCGGACGGATTTCTGGAATCTACGCACCTTGAAACGTGAAAGAAAAAGTTTTGAGGGGTTGTTATAAAAAATTTTGCTGCGCGAATGCATAGGTGTGTAATAATACATACTAGGTGTGTTATAGGTGCATTATTATACACCTATGTATTGGCGCAGCAAAAGTTTTTATAACAACCATACAAAAACAGAATAATAATAAACCAAAAGGCGCGCTCGCCCGCCAAACCTGATTACATTAGCGGAGTGGGAGGGCGAGAAGCAACTGAGCGAGTGGATGAGTGGTGGAGGGTCCTTACTCGGCCGAGTAAATAGAACCTGGTTGGTGTTATAAAAATTTTTTGCTGAGCGATTACATAGGTGTATTATTCACACAATAATAAACCAAAATGCAATGTCCGTCCGCCGTACGCCGTCCGCCGCATCACGTGTACCGGCTTCATTTTCGGTCTAAAAAAGTCGTTCTTTCGCACACATGCTCCATTTGGGCCCTAGTTGTGTCCCGAAACTTTTCAGCCCGATCGGAATATACCCAGGGGTGTTATGAGTGAAAATGTGTGTAAAAATAGGTACTTTTTGCGTTTTAGCAACATGTTGGTAACATGAGCTTCTGAGACGACGGCGTCTGGGGACGATAAGACCGAATATGAAGTAAATTTGACCAAAGAGAGGAAAATTGAGTTCTACCAAATGTTCAGCTCCCAAAATTGATTTTTTATTAGTCAAAAACCTGGGAAAAGTGTGAACACGTGGATCAAGACGATTAAATGGCACTACCAATGATCAAAGATAATTTGGAAAAAAAGGAGCGTACCTATTCGTGCTTTGGGGGCCAAAATTGGTGGAAACCACCAGAAATGGTTATTTCAATTATTTCGCATGAAAGAAACAATAAGTGAACAGCCAGCATTTCTTTAGGTACCTATGTCCAATAGAATCATAAACCCATGTGAAAAGGACTTTGCAGCGTTTTTCTCTCAGGTTTTTTCTCTGATCTCTGCATCCATTCATCCCGGTAGGATACAAATTTATCGAAAAGCAAACCTTTAGTAAAATTGGCGAACTGTATTGGTTGACGTAAATATAGCTGCTTGATGATTGTGCACACTGCGCTACTGCTACTATGGTTCATTGAATCCCGTACCTATCAAAAATCTTCGACACATAAATTTTGTTTGAATTTTAGAAATATATAATATATGGCGGTTTTGGTTTGTTGCAAGACAACCTGTTGAATAAAACATGAATAAATGACAAGGCTTAATCAGCTACCTTTATATGTAATTGAACATCACGAGGCTAGAAGACAACAAGTAAACTGTATAATCGCATTCAAATTCTTCTCCAAGGTTGCGGCTCGATCTCTTGTTTCGGTTTACCTCCGGAATGGTGGGGCCTCCATCGCTCAACCTATTCGTCTCTCAACTATGAGAAATTGGTCTGCTTATAAAACGCGACCAGAATCCCTTAGCATGTTTTCTCTGCTAGTTTCTGGTCCCACAGTAAGTAGACATGAAATCCTTGTACCTTTAATGTTATGGAGGCAGTACTGCCGTTCCATTTCGTTAATACTTCTGTTCAGTACCGATCATTCTAATACATTTAAAACAAACTAAAAAATGGTAGAGAACATCTTTAGTGTGGAATAGAATAGATTTATTCATGAAATAATTGATACATATTTCATGCGATAAAGGATTTATTCGGTTCGAGTTCACCGTTTCACCGTTTGTCTTACTCGAGTAACCTATAGACGTTTCGTTTCAATGAATACGATTAATTATAGAGGTTTAAATACATTTGTAAAGGATTTAAATCATTTTGTAAATAGTTGTAATAAATTTGTAAAAGGTTTAAATTACTTTGTAAAGGGTTTAAATAAATTTGTAAATGCTACATTAGAAACGATACTTCAGTAAATTAGGGGTTTTCCCAGGAAAAAAAAACGTATATCAAGGTTCCTCAGCACTTCCAAATGAAAGAACACTAAATTTCCTTCAAAATTCGTGTATCATAAGTTTGGACCGTTCCATAACGCCGCAGGCGCGTTTTGAAAATAGACCGAGTTTTGGTTTATTATTTTCAATAATGAACCTTTGGAATTGAGCATGAGAAAAAAGAAATTTAACTGATGAAATAAATAAACTAATTATGATAAAGGATTTATTCGGTTCGAGTTCATGGTTGTTCGCTTGACCGTAGGCTAAGCTCGTGTTGCACCAAAGTTGCACCAAAGTTGTCTGTACTAAAGGTTTTTTGTAGCTTTGTGTTAACAAATTTAGATGTTTTATCAGATAATAAGAGTTGGAGAACTGGTCTGTGACTGTCGAGAGGAGGGAGGTCGACCGAAGGCAAAAAAAAATTAGTAGAACTCGAGAGATTGACTCATTCGGGTACCAAACGCGGTTGTGAGAACGGGCCGCACTCTTAACACACCGCACCTGTCGGTATCGTCTTCGTTTCCATCTTCCTCAGGACTTCCGTATAGCGTAATGATGGCTGTTGCTCTTCCCGCGGGCTAAAAGTGAAGTGAATAGTGCGGTACTGGCAGCTTTACAACGATCTTCATAATGTCGCATTCGGAAGTTTCCAGACCTCAAATTCGACCAATGAATCGTCTGTTAGTACCGCCACGCAAACACGTAGGTCACTTTGTATAATCTAACTCCTACATCTGCCCTACCAATACCTATCTAATGAGGGATACTTTTTTTACCGGACGGTTATCGATTCCATAGAGTGCGCTGTGTGCGCACTGCTTCCATAGTTGTTAAACTTAGTTTATACAACAAAACCAAAAACGTTCTTCAAATTTTCAACTAGGGGACTAGGTAGTGAATTGGATTTGTTTTAATGTGTATATTTTTTTTAATTGAGTATATACATACTTATTCCTTCTGCTCTGAAGGCTTTTCAAGTTCTAAGAAAGGGTCATTTCGGATAGGTACTAGTTGGTAGGTACTTCTTGACAGAGTAGTTACCGAAAAATGTTCGCCTTCACTGCAGTCCATGACCTCTGTAACTTGGTTAGAAAAGCCATGAACGCATAACGGGCCAATCCCCAACTACTCTGTACACTTGGCCTCAAATTTGCGTGAACGAACTTACAGCCGGTTTTGATTAATTGTTTTAGGACCAAAAGACCCTACTCTCAATGTCAGAGCTCGTTGTTCCATGCAGTTGAGCATTTCAAGAGGTTCAGAACTGGGTTCTGAACAGTGATCCAGACAACGGGGTTATCTAAACAGAAAATAATTTGCATCAGGGTTGTTTCTATTTGGTGAACGCTAATAAATCTACTGCCATTCTAGAAACAAATGTATCGTGTATAGTAACATTAATATTGGTACGTATTTTAAGCCAGCGTTGCAGTTTCGTCTCGGATTTTGCTCAGTTTTATCATGTTGAAGAACGAGTAAGCTGTGTGCATAACCTGAATGAGAAAAAAACGGAAAAAAATTAGATCAGCTTTGTATGCTAGAATACAGTCTGATTCACTCATTTGTAATACTTACTGATGAGAATTGGTCCATATTACATACCACCAGCCCCAAGGCCCTTAATATTATCGGATTACGGGTCGCCACAAGAAACTGGAGGAGGATCCGTTTGTTCGTTTTGTTGTATCTGTACCATTTGGTGAAATACAACTCTTGGTTAACTTCGCTACTCTGGAACATCGATGTATGAGGGCCAGATTGTTGAAGAATAATAATGACAATAAAATAACATAATTTTTATTCAAGCAGAGTACCAGAACTATCTCTCCTTAGGTCAACTTTGACTTACAGCTTACAGCAGGGCTTCCTGCGGACACAGTTGACAACTAAAGATGTGCAGTACCTACTGGATGACGCGCATCTCCTATCGAGGTCGGGAAATAGATACCTTTATGTGAATTGGTCCATTATTTAAAAAAATTTTTACAAAAAAACAAAACCGACTTCTAAAAAAGCTGTATAGGTACATACAACTAAGATCTATAGAATAATTTTTATGCTGAACAAACGTAGTATACATAATTTATTTATTCAAAGCCAATATAACAAATTTTTGAATCCGGCGCAAAATTTCAACTAAATGTATAAAAACCAAGGGAAAGCAATTTGAAGGCTGTGTGGGGTTTTTAGTTAAAATTCGGCGCCGACTTCATCAACAATTTTGTTGTATTGGCTTTGAATAAATGATGTAAGTTTGTTCAGCATAAGAATTATTGGTACAAGTATGTTATAGCCCCGCCAATATCGATTGTATCGATTATCTCAAATACATCGATCCTTGTGGTATCGATGACGTGTATCAGACAAGACCGTGGGTGTACAAGAAGTTTAGTTCCCATCTATACTACTCTATCTCTATCTATACGTAGTATAGTAGAGTTTTCTGTGGTTCCCATTCCGCCGCTCGCATTGTCAAGTGATCTGGATGCTCGCTAGCGCTCGCATCTCAAAAAAGATAAACAATCCCAGAAACTATCCCGTGAATGAGCAGGTTGTTTGGGACTTCTGAATAGATGGTACAAGTATGTTATAGTCACTCTTATTTTTTGGTGTCCTTACAATGGTCTTCCCGTATACATTTTGAAAGTTGATATCGGCACCCGGGATGTAGGCATCGGGACGCCATATTGAGCCGTCATCGATACCACAAGGATCGATGTATTTGAGATAATCGATACAATCGATATTGGCGGGGCTATAACATACTTGTACCGAATTATTCTTTACTTTTTAGTTTTATACAGCTTGTTTTCAAGTCGGTTTTGTTTTTTGTTACTTTTTTTGCTTTTTATTGCGATATTTTTAGTAATATACCCATGTTATCAAGTACTGATATCATTACTGGGGCATCCACATTCTTTTGCAGACTATTTTCTGTCGTCAAATCGTGCAGTGTCTGTGAAAGCACTAGAAATCGAAGAGTATAACTGTCCTAGCACAGGCCCAGTACTGCTTTTCTACTTAAAGCTGGTACGGGACCACCGGGGGATAATCCTCTTTCATTTGAAAAGAGGTTCATCGAAATCGGTCCTAGTTCCGGAATAATCGTTGGACAAACATATATTTTTAAAAAAATGAAAATAACAAGAACAGAAACAGGCCGAATAAATTAAGAACTTCCTCCTTTTTTTTAAAGTCGGTTAAAAATACACAGATGGTAATTGCGAATACCTTATCAACTCATTTATGTGAAATTTCGATTTTTTAGGCACTATTGTACCTACTTACCCCAGAAGTTACAAGCTCTCCAAGGACGCACAACATAATCATGTTCGCCACTTCAGCGATGGCGATGCAGGCAAAAGCTACGTTGGCACCCCATTTCCTGCTCGCCTGTAAATAGGCCAGTGATCAAATGAATATAGAAATGCTACCTAATTATCCAGTAGGCACACAGCATTACGCAGCGAACACTGGAGTTGGAAATGTGTAAACTTCGCTAAACCTTGATCTACTACCAGTTCATACCTTACATCTACGTAGTACCTACTTACTTCATTCAGTTTCACCATCGACATGGCAATAGCCATTGTCTCTACAAAGAATGCAAACAATAGAGGGGCCTTTGCAATTTCCATGTACACCCTTGTGTATCTGAAATAGTCCAATTTTAAGAGGATTAATGATTTGTAGCAATTTTTATCTCATGAAAATTCAAAATCGCTGAAACTGCCTCCCTAACGGCTCATAAATAGGCGTTCTTTTATTCCAAATTCAATAATCATTGTTCTTACTTCAGAATCGAGTGATGATGGAGTACGTTCTGGCGAAGGCAGTACGTGATGCATTCCTGATAACTGGAGTCATCCACCAGCGCAATTTTTTCCCCATCGGCATTAACCCCTGGTTTTCCTTTATAAAGTGTTTTGAATCTTCGTCTGGCCCTATTCTCTATATTTTTAATCGACAAAACGAGAAGTTTCTGTTCTAACATTAGTCCCCCGCTGAGGCAAGTGAACAGCAGCGCAGTACTGCCGATGCTGAGGCATATCATGGCACCGCCGAAACCTTCTAAGAACAGAAAAGCGAACCAGTGGCCGAAGCCCTGATGGGAAGGAAAGGGAAGCCATAAAGGAACAGGCAGCTGACGGTTCACTCCAAATTCGTCATAAGGCTCACTCCATCCGAACCCTAGACTCTCGTCGATCAGAGGGCACACCACCACGACCAGAAACCCAATCAGTACAACGTACGATGCCAAAATTATCAACGCCAGATTCTGCTTCTTCAGCATCCTCTTGCATTTCGCCAAATCTTCAGGGCTATACTGCGGTTCCTTATAGTCGTGGAACCCTTTTCCAAGCATGTGATGAAGTAGAAGAATGGATTTTCTGAAGTAATTGTGGTTTATTAGAAATGAGCATGCGAGCGAAGATAAAAACCCGAGGTTGCAGACTCCGCTGCATTCTTCAAAATCGACACTCATCTTGTAACATGCGGTCAACATACTTGCGGTAATACAGAAGAGACCTATAGCCGCTAGAGACGCCATTATTATGGATAGCAGGGCATACTTTGAGCTCAGATCCAACATCAAGAATCCGACTCTGTGAAAACCCCTGTAATGAATGCTCATCGCCGTTTCCGAATATTCGTCCTCCCACGAATGCCACTCCTTGATTTTGGATCTGAATTTCGACCCAACTAAACCCATCATAACCCTTACGCTGTCACTACCTACCACAAAACTGTTACCAAGTGAACATGAAATGTCTAACCCCCCCTAATGCATTCGGTGGAAGCACTTTCATATATTCCGCAATGAATTTAAGATGACTCAATTAGAGCTTGAGTGAAAGACATGATATCATTCATAATTAAGACATGGGATAGAGCAACTATCGACGAGGATGAATTGAATAAATCACTCTGCTGGTCCAGTAACGAAATAGTAAAATTATTATTAGTGCATTATGATTCAGATCCGTTTTCCACTAGGACGTTGACACAGCTGCCGTTAAACCTTCAACTCCTCCGTAGATTAATTCATAGTTTTTACCTGAGCAAACATAACTTGATTTCACGGTAAATTAAAATCAACTATTATACTCAATGTTGAGTATGACTCAAGTAGGTACGTATTGATTTTAATCAAAATAGGAAAATTCATTGCTCCCCCAATTTGCGTTAACTTGTTGAGGAGTGATCGATTTTGGTTTCTTATTTTCAATAATGAATCGGGCATGAAACAATTTTTGACCCCCCCCCCCCCCCCCCCAAATTTGATGGTTTCCGTTTCAAGGTATGTAGAATCCGAACATGCAATAAAAAAATTTCAGTCCGTCCGCCGTACTCCGTACTTCGCTCTTTCTTTAGTTACCATGAACCAAAATGTATGAAATTTGGTTTGTAAGTCCGCAGAGCTCGGCGTTAATGTCAGTCATCTCTAAGGGGTGAAAAATAGGGGTTGAAATCTCCATGACGCCGTTCCCTTGAATATTTTTTACGGTTTTTAATAGTTCTTGAACTTGGGAGTTTTTTGAGGCCGCCCGGAGCACTGTACGTCCAGCCGTTCGTTCACAGTATGGCCCCGAAGTTTGCACCGACAGGCTTCATCAACAGGAGGGTGAATCAAATTGAAATTGTATACATTCAGCCCAGATATCATTGCTAGGGATCACCTGATTATAATTACGATGGCTGTATGAAGTCGAGTTGGTTGTTCTGTGATATTATTCCATTTGAAAAATGATGGCTGTTTTGGATTTTGTTGATAGGTACTTTTGCAACTTGATCAAACGTTGAAGTATTATTGGGGAAATTATTACAGAACGGTAAATTATTACACAACCGTGAATTATTGCACAATGGTTTGTTATACTATTTGCGCAGAAGGGGCATCTATACAGGTAAATTAATACACAAAGGTTTATGATTTACCTTATGCTTCATGAATAACGACAAGTAATTAATGATTTAATTGCTGATTCCCACGCGTTTGTATGAAACTTTAATTCCCGGCCGTCTCCATTACTCCATTTAGGGCTTTCCTGGAGGGAGCTCGAGGGTGCTGACCACAGAAAACCGTGATCTACGCGGAAGGGGCATCTATACAGGTGAATAATAAACCGTTGTGTAATAATTTGCAGCGTTTTTAGCATGGATATGTTTTTGGGCTGGGTAAATAATAAACCGTTGTGTAATAATTTCCAGCGTTTTTAGCATGGATATGTTTTTGGGCTGGGGAACAATTTAAAATTTCCGACCGATACCATGAATTGTAACGCACTACCGATAAACAATACTGGTTTCCATACACCTGATGTCCTAGAATGCAAAGCAGTTCTTCACTGAAGGCGATTACTAAGTTAATCTCACGGTTAATTTCATTCCTGTTTGACCTACACAAGGATGAAGTTCGAGATGGAGCGTCTGTAAGGACTGATGAGTAAGAGTGATGAGCTGAATGAGCCCTGAGGCTAATTTTTTTCCTGTGTGTCCTAAGAGCATGAAATTCGAAATAGAGCCTCTGTAGAAGAAGAAGAAAACAGTTTATTATCATTCATTACTCGAAATTATTACTCAAATAGCATATAAAATAAACATAACGGCATGGAAATCCGTCTGCCGGAAGTTAGTTTTTGTTCCTAGAAAGAATAAATCAGAACTTCTTGAGACTTAAACGTTCTACGTCTTACGTACGTAACGTGCTACGTTGCCTCTTGTGGAATTCTACTCTTTTATACAAGCCTAACAAGGCAGTCAAAAATTAAATTCACTGACGAGGAAGGCACGGTATCTCCAGGCTGTTCGACAAAACAGCTCCACTTTATTCCAATCTGGGCCATTGAGAATCGAGATTGCTTCATGCCTGACAAGGAGTGGCGTCCAATGGCAACGACTCGAAATTCAGACAGCACTTGGCAGCGGCAGAAAAAAAATTGTATACATCCTCTCTCTCGTGGAGATTGCACAGCCCGCATTCATCCGAACGGTCATTTTCATATGATTTGGCGTTTAGGTTCAGAGACTCTACGCGGATTTTGAATGCCCACCTCGCAACATGTAACGGCACTCCACTATTCCTGACCAGACTGGCACAACTGGTTCTAGGATCCAGCTCCCGATACAGGGTGAAAGACCCAAACACCTCCACTCCCCTCCGAAACGACAGTCAGCCCTGAACGCCACGTCCAGCCGATCCAAGTCCGACTTGAGGACTCGGTGGTCAAGAGATGTCAGGTTATTAGGGAGGTCAAACATGCTACAGAGAGAGTAGCGTACTGCTTAGCCAAACCGACGCAATGCCTAATCATTTCGGAAGCCAGAATTGTTGGCAGGTGGGATTCCGTCATCTTGATCACCCTCAACATATATAATCCAAGCGCATTCTCAGGGTGAATACCGACAGCGTGTCCAACTCCGTCTCCAGATAGGCTATGTAGTTAGGAGTGTGAGGAGGCAAGTGAAATAACTTCTTCACAAATAGAAACTGTACACCCTCCAACGAGTCGTACTCTGTTTCCCCACACCTAGGCTGCACAGCATAGTATGGCTCTCATAATGGAGCCTCAGTAGGACTGGTGAGCAAGAATGACGAGGTGAGGGCACTCCCTAATCAGCTGAGTGAGCCCGCAGGCTAATTTCATTCCTGTTTGACCTAAGAGGATGAAATTCGAAATGGAGCCTCTGTATGACTGGTAAGAATGACGTGGTGAGGACCCTCCCTAATCAGCTGCGTGAGCCCTGAGGCTAATATTCCTGTTTGACCTAGGAGAATGAAATTCGAAATGGAGCCTCTGTAGGACTGGTGAGTAAGAATGACGAGGTGAGACCTAGGAGAATGAAATTAGAAATGGAGCCTCTGTATGACTGGTGAGTAAGAATGACGTGGTGAGGGCCCTCCCTAATCAGCTGAGTGAGCCCTGAGCATAATTTGATTCCTGTGCAACCTACGAGGATGAAATTCGAAATGGAGGTAGGACTGGTGTGTAAGAATGACGAGGTGAGGCTAATTTCCCTAATCAGCTGAGTGAACCCGGAGGTAATTTCACTCTCTTTTGATGAAATTCTAAATGGAGCTGAGTGAGCCTTTCTTCAATCCCCAAATTTCTCCGTTTACAAAAAAAATTGTAAGCGTAATTTTCTCCGTTTTCACGGAAAAACGTTGACTGTGTATATGCAGTACGGTACTGTCAATTCGTGCGTCCAAAAACATGTCCTTGATTCAAAGTTTTTCCGCGAAAACGGAGAAAATGTATTTTTTGTCAAAAAACGCTGCAAAGTCCTTGTCGCATGAGTTTATTATTCTATTATTTTATTGGTCTACAGAAATTCTGGCTGTTTATTTATTGTTTCTTTCATGTAAAATAATTGAAATAGCTATTTCTGGTTTCCACAAATTTTGGCCCCCAAAACTTGAATTAGGTTACTACGCTCCTTTTTTTTTCAAATTACCTTTGATCATTGATTGTACCATTTAATCGTCTTGATCGTGTTGACACTTTTTCTAGTGTTATTATACAACTTGATGGTGATTTCAGACGATTTCGCAGATTTTGGTTTATTATTCTGTGAATAATACACCTATGTATTCGCTTAGCAAAAAATTTTTACAACACCCCCTCAACATTTTTTCTTTTCCGTTTCAAGGTGCGTAGATTCCAAAAATGCAATGTCCGTCCGCCGTCCGCCGTCCACCGTCCGCCGTACGCCGTCCGCCGTATCACGTGTACAGGCTTCATTTTCGGTCTAAAAAAATCGTTCTTTCGCACACACGCTCCATTTGGGCCCTAGTTGTGTCCCGAAACTTTTCAGCCCGATCGGAATATACCCAGGGGTGTTATGAGTGAAAATATGTGTAAAAATAGGTACTTTTTGCGTTTTACCAACATGTTGGTAACATGAGCTTTTAAGGTATCGTTTTTCATGTTTTTGGGGACGAGAAGACCGAATATGAAGTCGATTTTGACCAAAGAATAGAAAATTGAGGTTCTACCAGATGTTCAGCTCCCGAAATTTATTTTTTATGAGTCAAAAACCTGGGAAATCGTCTGAAATCACCATCAATTTGTAGAATAACACTGGAAAAAGTGTCAACAGGTGGATCAAGACGATTAAATGGTACTATCAATGATCGAAGATAATTTATTAAAAAAAAAAAAAAAAGGGGGAGCTTACCTTATTCGTGTTTTGGGGGCCACAATTGGTAGAAACTACCAGAGATAGCTATTTCAATTATTTTATATGAAAGAAACAATAAATGAACAGCCAACATTTCTGTAGGTATATCCAATAGAATAATAAACCCATGTGACAAGGACTTTGCAGCGTTTTTGACTTATAAAAAATCAATTTTGGGAGCTGGACATCTGGTACAACCTCAATTTTCCACTCCTTGGTCGAAATCGACTTCATATTCGGTCTTCTCGTTCCCTAAAACATGGAAAACGATACCTCAAAAGCTCATTTTACTACTACCTATGTTACTGAAACACAAAAAGTACCTATTTTTATACACATTTTCACTCATAACTCCCCTGGATATATTCCGATCGGGCTGAAAAGTTTCGGGACACAACTAGGGCCCAAATGGAGCATGTGTGCGAAAGAACGACTTTTTTGGACCGAAAATGAAGCCTGTACACGTGATACGGCGTACGGCGTACGGCGGACGGCGGACGGACATTGCATTTTCGGAATCTGCGCACCTTGAAACGGAAAAGAAAAAATTTTGAGCGGATGTTATAAAAATTTTTTGCTGAGCGAATACATAGGTGTATTATTCACAGAATAATAAACCAAAATAGTAACATGGCTAAAAATATGTATGAAAATATGTGCTATAAATTCTATCCCCTCCAATTACCTCATTGTCAATTCACACATAGCACAGATACTCCTTTCTAATTTAAAGCTGGTGCATATCAATTTATACTTACCCCTGCACGAAACATAGGTAAATAATACATTTAATGATTAATTTATAATAACAGCCACTGGTGATTTGGCAGTCTCTTGTTTGCAAAAACACATTTTCTAGCAAACAGCAAAACACGTGAGCCACGGAAACAACAAACCGATTTCAAATATTTTTAGTCGTTAGTTTCTACCCATTAGTTCCAATTAAAACCTCCGTTAGCAATCGGTAGACTACTGTTTTACCAGGTAACCGCACGTCCAATGCCTCATGAATTATGCATTTCCACTAGTCGACTGGAAGCAATTTTATTTTGAAGTGATCCAACTTGGGAGTTCTTCAACGTAAACAACAGCGCGTCAAGGCCACCGGTAACCGGTTTGTCTGACAGGAAGACGCTAAAAAAGTTCTAAGTATGTACAAGAAAGACCAAATCTTGTTTTGTGCCGTTCCATCCTATAGGTACTACCAGAAAAACAACTCGGGCAGGTAATTTTTGAATGGTGGTGAAGGAGGTGTTGAGTATCGTATTGATCATTCAGGTGCACATGGAAGGAATGTATTCTTCGCTGAAAACGAATACCTCATTCCTTCTCAAAGGAATTGAAACAATTCTATACGTACATGGTACATTTGTGAAATATACAATAATTACAAAAGAGGTGCAGCAATTTTTACAAGGAAAAAAAAACTATTCAAAAAAAGAGAAAGGGGAACTTTGATCCGGGACGCAATAAGTAAGTGTTTCTAACTCTTGGCTGTGCTGGAATTCATGAAGAGTCTGCAAGATTCAACAAATGTAATTAACAAATTAATGGTCTTTCCTTGGCTCATGGGTTTGATAGACCTGAATTTATGAACTGGATTTATTTTTTCTCAGCAGCTTTGATCTTTGTTTTTCCAACAATGACTAAAAACATTTCCTTACGCTTTTTCTTAGCATGAAGGATACCAGCACTTATTGCTACAAGGTTTTCTACCATTTGTTCACGATGAATAGGTTACTGTCGCAAGTTGATGAATCAATCAATTTTCTTTATCAATAAGCGATCAAGGCGTGTATTTAACTAGCGTTTCACAATCTCACTCACAATATCATTTTGGAATTAAAGGAAGGCGATGTTAACATCAACATTTGTAGTAGGTAATAAAATCGTAATCCTGTCCATCTGAACATCGATATGAATTACCAGCTAATATCCGGAATTCCCTTCTTTCTGTGGACACGAAAAGTAAAGCTGAAATAGAAACTCGATTTCAAAACTTGATGTGAATCAGCTGTTCTCCACTCAGACAGTTTAGAACGCATACGCCATACAGTGCCATAATAATCGAGCGATTCACGCTCATGTCCAGGCAATAAATATACAGATACAGAATAACCAGATGACCCTTTGTGTTACACAGCAGCAATTTTTACAAGCATACAGACAGACAGAGACAGTGTTAGGTAATGGTGTCAATAATGAGTACCTGACCATGATTTCTGTTTACATTGTCAAATGAAAGCAGGTTCCATTCTGAAAATTTTGAGACCAACCGCACTCTTCTACGATGAATACATCTTTTGGTATATTATTCTGTGAATAATACGCCTATGTATTCGCTCAGCAAAAAATTTTTATAGCGACCCCTCAAAAGTTTTTCTTGAACGTTTCAAAGTGCGTAGATTCAGAAAATGCAATGTCCGTCTGCCATCCGCCTTATCATGCATACCGGCTTCATTTTCGGTCTAAAAAATTCGTTCTTTCGCACAGACGGTCTATTTGGGTCCTACTTGTGTCACGAAACTTTGCAGCCCGATCGGAACATACCCAGGGGTGTTATGAGTGAAAATGGGTATAAAAACACTTACCTATATTTTGTGTTTTAGTAACATGAGCGTTTGAGGTAACGTTATCCATGTTCTTCGGGACGAAAAGACCGAATATGAAGTCGATTTTGACCAAAGAGTGGAAAATTGAGGTTCTAACGAAGTTTCAGTCTCAAATTTACGTTATATTTTGGTCTAAAATCGCCGTTCTTCTGTACACAGTTTGGGTCCCCATTTGGGAACACATTTGGCTCTTAGTTGTGCTCCGAAGCTCGGCAGCCCGATCAAAATAAACCCTTGGGTGTTACGGGTGAAAATGGAGGTAAAAATAGGGGTTTGGGGGTTTTAGTGAACATGAGCTTGTGAGGTATCGAAGACCCTCACAAGCCCCCCGGGCCCCTGGTTTCGGGCGAGAAGACCGAATATTAGTTGATTTTGACCGAAGAGTGAAGAATTGAGGTTGTAACGATGGTTAAGCTCCCGATATTCATTTTTTATTAGTCAAAATATGGGAAATTGTCTGAAATCACCATACATTCGTATAATAACACTGGAAGTAGTATCAACAGGTGAATTAAGACAATTAAATGGTACCATCAATGAATGATCAAAGATAATCTGTAAAAAAAAAAAAACGCTGCGAAGTCCTTGTCACATGGGTTTATTATTCTATTGGACATTAACCTACAGAAATTTTGGCTGCTCACTTATTGTTTCTTTCATGTGCAATTATTGAAATGGCTATTTTTGATGGTTTCCACCAATTTTGGCCTCAACCAACCTCAATTCTTAACTCTTCCGTCAGAATCAACTCAATATTCGGTCTTCTCGCCCTAAAAAAACATAGAAAACGATACCTCACAAGCTCATGTTCACTAAAACCTCAAAAATCCCAACACAACTAGGGCCCAAATGGAGCATGTGCGAAAGAACGAATTTATTAGACCGAAAATGAAGCCGGTATGCCTGATACGGCGGGCGTACGGCGGACGGCGGATGGACATTGATTCCATTTTTGGAATCTACGCTCCTTGAAACGTAAAATAAAAAACGCTGCAAATTATTACACAAAGGTTTATTATTTACCTGTATAGATGCCCTTTCTGCGAAGATCACTGTTTTCTGTGGTCAGTACCCTCGTGCTCCTTCCCAGGAAAGCCCTAAATCGAGTACTGGACCCGGCCCCGGAATTAAAGTTTCCTACAAATTCGCAGGATTCAATAATTCAATCATTAATTAATTATTTGTAGTTTTTATGAAGCATATGGCAAATAATAAACCGTTGTGTAATATTTACCTGCATAGATGCGACTTCTACGTAGATACTACAATGAACCGTAGTGTAATAATTTACCGTTGCGTAATAGTTTCCCGTTGTTTAATAATTTGCCCATCAACAATACTTCACCGTTTGTTCAATTTGCAAAAGTACCTACCAACAAAATCCAAAACAGCCTTCATTTTGGTTTATTATTTTCAATAATGAACCATTGGAATCGAGCATGAAAAAAAAAATTCTTACTCCCCCTCAAAATTTGATGGTTTACGTTTCAAGGTATGTAGAATCCAAAACTGCAATAAAATTATTTCTGTCTGTCCGCCGTACGCCGTACGCCGTACGGGCCACTTTTCTTAGTTACCATGAAAAAAAATTGATGAAATTCGGGTTATAGGTTCCGTTCGGCGTCTAGTTGGTCCTCGAAGCTCGACGTTAATGTGAGTCATCTCTAAGGGGTTCAAAATAGGGGTTGACATTTTCAAAACGCCTATACCATTTTTTTACGTAAATATTTTTACGGTTTTAAATAGTTCTTGAACTTGCGAGTTTTTTAAGACCATCTGGAGCCAGCCGTTCGTTCACAGTAAGGCCCCGAAGTTTGCACCGACAGGCATTTTCGACTCCAGTGTGAATGAAATTGTATACAATTCAAACCAAATCTCGTAACCAGAGACGCGCCCACAATAGGAATTTGTGAATACGGCAATCATTGGTAGGGATCACCTGATTATATTGGCGGAGTATGAAGTCGAGTTGGTTGTTCTGTGATATTATTTCGCTTGAAAAATGATGGCTCTTTTGGAGTTTGTTGGTAGGTAGTGAAACTTGAACAAACGTTGAAGTATTATTGATGGGTAAATTATTACTACGGTAAATCATTACTCAACGGTAAATTATTACACAACGGTTCATTATACCATCTACGTAGAAGGGGCTGGAGTTTGTTGGTAGGTACTTTTGCAACTTTTTTCACTCCTCATCAACAATTTCTTTTCAGAACTTCATTATGTGTGTTTCTTTTTGTTAGGTACTGTTTGTCATCGGCAGAATTATTTTAGCAACATTTAACTCGTGATTTAGGTAGGTACCTAGTAACGAGTACGGGGTTAGATACTAACCTACGGAGGGTCTGCGATCTACATAATATGTATATAATAGAATAGTACATATCATATTATATAGAAGGGTTATCTATACATAGAGCTGTGATCTGTAACAGGAGGGTATTCTATACAAAATAATAAACCGTTGTGCAGGGATTTGCAGCGTTTTCAAATGGAATAATATCACAGAACAACCAACTCGACTTCACACAGCCATCCGTGATTATAATCAGATGTTCCCTAGTGATGATATCTGGGATATATTTGATTCACCCTCCTGTTGACCAAGCCAGTCGGTGGAAATTTGGGGGCCTTACTGTGAAGGAACGGATGGACTTACCATGCTCCGGGTGGTCTAAAAAAAACTCGTAAGTTCAAGAACTATTTAAAACCGTAAAAAGATTCACGTAAAAAAAGGTACAGGCGTTCTGAAAATTTCACCCCCTATTTTGAGCCCCTTAGAGATGACTGACAGTAACGTCGAACTTCGAGGACCAACTAGACCCCGAACAGGACTTATAAACCGAATTTCGTCAAGTTTGGCGCTAAGAAAAGTGCTCAGCACGGCGTAAATTTTTTTTTTATTGCATTTTCGGAATCTACATACCTTGAAACGTAAACCATCAAATTTTGAGGGGGGGTTAAAAAAAATTTTTTCATGCTCGATTCCAAAGGTTCATTATTGAAAATATAATAAACCAAAATATTGAGGGAGTGTTATAACAATTTTTTGCTGAGCGATTACATAGGTTTATCATTCACAGAATAATAAACCAAAATGGGAAAGTAATATAAACAGAAGTCATGGGTAGGTCTCTTCATTGACGTCATTGCCTAAAATTGTCCATTTCTATCTGTAATGGTCACAAAACTTGTTGCTGGTAATCTCTATATTCTATACAGGTATTACATTCTATTCTATATTACAATAGTGGACATTGCTACTGGATTCAACGATGTTTCGACCGCTGCAAGATCATGCCTTGAAATAGATTAAACGAATTGATGTGGCTGTGGGTTCACGTCGAGATAACTGAGAGAGGTTAACGTTTTCTTGGATGATAAAGGGGAGAAACTAAAAATATAAATAAACCTGCAAGTCTATCACAGTAGTTTGAGTCTGTCATTGGTACGTTAGCTATCGAATGATCCGTGGGGAGATTCCCCAGTCGTTGTTTTCATCTCTAATAGTTGTGTGAGTTCGCGTCTCGTCCACGAGAATATTTTCGTAAATTCAGCTGGAATGTGAGTAAATTATATGAAAATATTGGACTAAACCACTGATTCATCTGTCGATACTACTTCTAGTGTTGTTATACAAATTTATGGTGATTTCAGACAATTTCCCAGGTTTTTGACTCATAAAAAATAAATTTTGTGAGCTGAACCTTCGTTACAACCTCAATTCTTCATCCTTCGGCCAAAACCACTTAATATTCGGTCTTCTTGCCCTAAAAAACTTGGATAACGATACCTCATAAGCTCATAACCTCAACAAAAAAACTTAAAAACCCCCGTTTTACACCCATGTTCACCCTTAACACCCCTGGGTGTATTCCGATCGAGCTGCCGAGCTTCGGGGCACAGCTAGAACCCAAATGGAGCCTGTGTGCGGGAGAACGACAATTTTAGACCAAAATGTAACGCAAATTTAAGGCTGACTTTAAGATCGAAAGGTCGAAAATAAATTTGAGATCGACTTCGTATTCGGTCTCCACCCCCTAAAAAACATGGAAAACGATAACTCAAAAGCTCATGTTACTAAAACGCTGCAAAGTCCTTGTCACATGGGTTTATTATTCTACTGGGCATAACTACAGAAATTTGGGCTGTTCATTTACTGTTTCTTTCATGTGAAATAATTGAAATAGCTATTCCTGATTGTTTCCACCAATTTTGGCCCCCAAAGCACGATTTAGGTACGCTCCTTTTTTTTCAAATTATCCTTCATCACTGGTAGTGCCATTTAATTGTCTTGATTCACCTTCTGACACTTTAGAGTTATGATACAAATTGATGGTGATTTCAGACAATTTCCCAGATTTTTGACTCATAAGAAATCAATTTTGGGAGCAGAACCTTTGGTAGACCTCAATTTTCCACTCTTTGGTCAAAATCGACTTCATATTCGGTCTTCTCGTCCCCAAAAACATGGAAACCGATACCTCAAAAGCTCGTGTTACTAAAACACCATAAAAACTCTGCGAAGTCCTTGTCACATGGGTATATTATTCTATTGTACATACCTGCAAAAATTTTGGCTGTTCACTTATTGTTTCTTTCATGTGCAATTATTGAAAAGGCTATTTTTTATGGTTTCCACCAATTTTGGCCCCCAGAAACACGAATTAGGCCCGGTTTTTTTCAGCAGATTATTTTTGATCATTTAATTGTCTTTATTCACCTGTTGATACCTACTACTTCCAGTGTTACTATACAAATTTATAGTGATTTCAGAATATTTCCAAGGTTTTTTCACTCATAAAAAATGAATTTCGGGAGCCTAAGCTACGTTACAACCTCAATTCTTCACTCTTCGGTCAAAAACAACTTAATAAATGGTCTTTTCCCCCTAAAAAACATGGAAAACGATACCTCACGTGCTCATGCTCACTAAAACCTCAAAAATCCCTCGAAAACCCCTACTTGTATACCAATTTTTCTCCCATAACACCCCTGGGTGTATGCCGATCGGGCTTCCGATCTTCGGAGCACAACTTGGACCCAAATTTGTTCCCAAATGGGGACCCAAACTGCGTGCGAAATAACGGCGATTTCAGACCAAAATTTAACGTAGATTTAAGGCTGAAACTTCGTTAGAACCTCAATTTTCCACTCTCCGGTCAAAATCGACTTCACATTTGGTCTTCTCGTCCCCAAAAAACATGGAAAACGATACGTCAAAAGCTCATGTTACTAAAACTAAAACACCAAAAATACCTATTTTTATACCCATTTTCATTCATAACACCCCTGGGTTTATTCCGATCGGGTTGCAAAGTTTCGAGACACAACTAGGGCCCAAATGGAGCCTGTGTGCGAAAGAACGAACTTTTTAGACCGAAAATAAAGTAGATAGGTATAGATGAAAGGCGTACGGCGGACGGCGAACGGTGGACGGCGGAGTGACAGCATTTTTGGAATCTACGCACTTTGAAACGTAAAAGAAAAGATTTTGAGGGGGTTTTATAAAAATGTTTTGCTGATAGAATACATAGGTGTATTATTATTCACAGAATAATAAACCAAAATGACTGTTGATGGCAGTGGGCTGGCAATCCATGAGCTCCCGTGGCGGATCTCGCCCAAATTCATCTTGATTTTGAATTTACATTTATAACGGAGAAACGGTCGTAGACGAATGTGGTGGCAACCGGCGACAATAAGTCAATACTTACGAGAGCAAGGGCCTAATCTTTTATTCATATCCCTTGACAAACATTTTGTACAAGTGGAAATCTTTATAGCGATAATCCTACTGGCGACAGGTTCGTCCCATCGTCGTTAGAGCACTCCATTCAAATCTTATTCCTTAAACTCATCATCCTTCAATACATTCATGTGTGAGGTATTTGTCTTGGAAGAGAAACTGTATTTACATTCAAAAGTATCAAGTTGTGTATGGGGATGGAGACCATTGCATCAGATCCAGAATGCTGTACAGGACATGGGACTTCTGCTCCCTCATTCCGAGAGGTAGGGGAACACTGGACAAATGAATAATTATTTGTTTAAAAAATTAAAGTAAACAGCAACTTATGACATCATATAGGGTGCTCGATAATCAAGCACAGGGATTACCTACCTGTGAAGGGGTAAATTGCATTTTCATCTTAACATTCTTCGAAAATGATATTTGACCTGCGGGCTCTTCACATCCAAAATTGCATCTGGAATATTAATAAAAATGTTGTAAGAATTTTCCAAAGATAAATTAGAAGAAATTGTAATACTCAGCTGTACAAAAGAATAGTAGTAAACAGTTTGAACTTGTAGGAATTTGAATTTGGGGTGTGGGATGATAGTCCATCAAAATCGGTCCGTAAAATCCCTACCAAACTTCAAATTATTCGGTTCGGAGGTATCGTTTTGGAGGAATCCTAATCTTCAAATCGAACATCTGTAAGTAGACTGTGGTCAAATTAACGTTGACGTGTTTTTGGTTTGTATCAATTCCACCAATAATTTGAAGAAAAACTGCCAAAAATACTCACTTGAAAATAG
This sequence comes from Leptopterna dolabrata, assembly GCA_954871275.1. NCBI lineage: Eukaryota > Metazoa > Arthropoda > Insecta > Hemiptera > Miridae > Leptopterna > Leptopterna dolabrata. The sequence goes on along the minus strand of OX940979.1, from coordinate 40,230,445 downwards.
TCCGATAGAATCAAGGCATTCTTGAATCCCTATCTCCCTACCTGATAAAAGGATCAGAAATACGATTTTTTGTATCATACTGTGCATACCTGTAACTAAACGAACTATCAATCAAATTTAAACTTCAGGAAATTACAGTACTACTGATGTTTTGCAATTGCATGAATCCCTTCGAATATTCTCTTGCTGTGTCTCTCCCCGGTGTGGAAGTATAACTGATATGTGAAAGTTTTGAGGTGTGGTAATTTCCGCCTAGTGTAGATGATACCGATCTGGTACCTACCTAGCTAGAATGTTCAAATGCAGTAATTCCAAAGATATAACTACGAGTATTCAGACTGAAAATTGCAGATGAACTTGAATTATCTAGCGACGAAAACGTGTACAAAAGTGATTACGTAAATCATTATTTTCGAGTGCCAGCTTCTTGAGCAATTCAATCTACAGCTGTTATCACAGTCAAGGCAAGGTTATTCCAATTACTATGAACGTTAATTCGGAAAATTACGAGCAGGTAGGTAAGTTCTTGTTTTAAAAAAATCGTTTGCGGGCAGACAACCAATATTGATATGCTATATATTTCAAGTCAAAACTGGATTGAATATAAGTGACGAGTAATTACGAGTAAGGTTGACGAGTAAGAACGAGTTTGTCTGCATGAATGTCGTTAGTATGAAGAACAATGAGATGCGATTGTTTGAGTATGTTCTGGTAATTAAATTTTCCTCCATCTTGATGGTGAAGGAATTCGGTCCTATATTATCCAACTGGACGGTCCATGTAATTATGCCTTTATAAAGACACATGTAACAATAACAAGCAAATTATATTAGTATAAAACCTTCCTGGTGTAGTCCATAAAAATAAACTACACGAAAAAATATATTTCCCAGCCTGCACAAGAGGATCACTGCTGAACTATTCGATGTGAAACGTAACTCAACTAATGTGGCTGAAACGTTCAAAAATCCTCAACATTTTGGCGCAAAATTGGCTACTGATGGTTATGTCGGTACTGGAATTGAGAAAAGATGTAATTAACGTGTGAACACGCTACTGCTTCGATCATACTCGATCGTACTTCGATCAAAATCGATTTAGCGCATATTAAATGAGGTGGTGGTAAAATATTACTGATATTTTTAATAAATTAGGATGCTTTTGTTATCAAGCGTCTTCCAGTCACGGTCACTAACGTTGAATAAATCAAACAACAAGAATACTCATATGCAGTACCTCATGTCTACATCCTCTACTTATCGTTTCACAGTGACCAAAGAAAAGGAAAGAAACAAAAAATGATAATACAATGTCGAAAGAGACATACAAAAGGCCAGAGAGTTTTGGGGTTTTTTCTTTGAGATTTACTACATACTCATATTACATACAAGCAAACAAAAACATCAACCAATGTGGACAACTAGTTACGTAGGTATTGACAAGAAAAATCCAGTTGGATAAATTATTTGATTGTTATTTTGTGAGAGAAAACAACGGAACTTCCCTGGGCTGAATTTCACTTTTTTTGTTAGAATTCCTTTTTTATGGTTTTGTTTCTGAGGCAGCACCACATTTTCTTTGAAATACTTGCTACATTATCTTCCGTATGTCATTACATCTGGTAATTCACGTTCGTCTCTGTTACTGTCGTGTAGCTAGGTTATTAACTGCGTATTTCACATATACTCGTACTACATGTTTTTTTATGTTAGTTGAATCGATTATAAATTCTATAATCCTAACCATGTTGATCCAGTTTCTCTTAAGAAAACATACAAAATATGGGACAACAAAGGAACACGAATTAAAGAAAAGTGAACTACCTACCATCAACTTATCCAACAGCTTTGTGTGTGACAAAAATAACCGTGGAATGAAATGAAGAATTTTAATTTTCTTCTGCAGCAATAATTCGTGTAAATCATCTATGGCAGGTAGGAGTACCGTCGAATATCGATAACAACAACATGAAAAGTCCTAGGCATCAGCAAAACCTACCTTTGTACTTGCGAGTATGTGCTTCCCTACCGCGCTCATGCTACGTTTAGGATACGACTGCAGTGATCTGATTACATTTCATTTCCTCAAAAACGCAAAACAAGCTACGAGGTTGGTCTGCCCCAACCGGCTTCAATCTCGATACGAACAAAATATCCTTGACACACTGCCTTACACCGTCTCACCATCTTCATCAGCAGGCAGCTAGTTACTTAGGTACCTATTTGATCTGTTAACCGATATTAATGCTAAAGATTTACGAGCACGGAGTACCTACCTATTCAGTGAAGTCGATTTGAACCGATTAGAAAAATTCGTTTTGGAATTAAATTGTTGCACGAGCATGTTTGCAAATTATTCTTATACTTGATACACCGGTATCAAGTACCTACCTCTAGGAATGCGTGTAGACGGCTCTGAATCTGTTGCAACAATCGCTCTCAGACAGGATTCACAAAAAATATCTTTGATGAACAGTGAATAGGAGGAACTTCATGTCTGGGAATATGACACCACAAATGTTGATCATTAGAAGGAAAAGTATGGGAAAGTAATTGTGTTTATAGCGTTACAACAATTTTTGTTGAATATGACGTGCTTGGTTAAGTCGATTGCGATATCTGTCGACACATGATATTTGTTTTGCAACAGCTTTAAAGCCACCAGTAATACATTAATTTTGCAGTTGACTCCAGAAAGCGCTAGGCGGCACGATGGGTACGAGACTAGTGACACGTTCAGCGATGGAGCCGTTTCGGATGCAGAGAGCAGCACTCCCGATTCAGAAGCGCCAAAGTTAGTAAGTTTATTTGCATCTACATCTAATCAATAATCACTATTCTCAATTACCTACTCAAACGGCAATTTGTACCAATGCCACGTGTGGTGTAAATTGTCATCGTGGACCTGAAGGTGGTGAGGGAGGCGGTGGGAGGAATATGATCTGAGCTATTTGCCAAGCTGTTGTAATTTCAAGTTTGGGGCGCGTTGTGGACGAGGCTTGAAAACGCTGAGTACATTATACCGGCACTCGATCTGTGAGATTTATTCCACAAATTTTCCATAGGTATTTGCCTCATTCTCTTGAGATATTGATAACTCCCTACCAAATTGATATCTGATCAGTTTGTAAATATTTACAATTCTTATTAGATTCTTTCATTAAAATTTAACCAGGATTTTACATTTCTCCACGGTTCTCCTACCTATAGTTTCAAAATAATATCCGATAATTCAAATAATACAGATAATCCTAATGAAATCCTAACTCAGAATTATTGGTGAGGACCTCTTTTTGTTATTGAGAATGTACATTTACCAAGACATTCTCTTATTTATAATAATTCTCTCAAGAATGAGGAAAATTGAATCATTCACAGAAATTCTCTCATGATACCTTCCTCAGACATTCGCGAACAATTTGTTGGAAGGAGGTTAGAGGTGTCCATTATTCGGAAATACCTATATCAAGGTTAATCCATGTTTCTAGAATGAATTTGGCCCCGGCGAGGAACGCGAGGAAAAAGTCGATCCTGCCGGTAAGGAGCTCCCCCCTGGCGGCTGAAGACGACCAGGACAGCCACAGCGACCTCACAGACATCACAGATCCGTCCCCCGGCAACTCCATCTCGTCCGTCAACTCCATTTCTAGTCTTCTCAAAGAAAAAATACTGGTAAGCTCACAAAGCACAGAGATATTTCCGAAATTCGGTTATGCGTATTTCAATACTGCTGAACAGTTGGGGTCATATGCCCTATGCCACAAACGGGTGATCAGAAAAACGGTCAACAAATTGTTTGTGAAGAAAAATTGGACACATTTATCAATTTGGTGCCAGCAGAACTTGAACCTGCAACCTGCCCATTTACGCTGGGTAGATTAAAATAGTTGAGCTATGATACCAACTGGTTAGATTGATTGACGTCAGCCCCATAGACTTACTTTTTCACCTATCCCTATATATATACCTAGGCCTACCTTATTTTTTATGTTGATTTTCCCAATTTTTTGGTCAACCAATTCAGGTCCCATTTTTCAGGCAGCAATGTCATTGATAATCTTGATTTGGGTCAAAGCAAAAAACTGGGAAAGTAGAGTTGGTAACTACAATAATATTTTATTTACGCTTTCCAGTTGGTGTCCCCTGATGAACTTAACACATTACTATATATTATAGGTAATAATTTTTGATGTTGTTTTCAGATGTCACTCCCTAAAGCTTTAAAACGGAGAAAAAAACCTAAGGAGTACAAACTACGGGCATTTGTCGCCTTCCTGTTCTTAGCAATAGTCGGCCTCGTTGGTTTCGCACACGTATTTTACCACCAGCAGGTCCTTCAGGTGAGTGATTGGATTTCCCTACAACTCTGCAATGTTTCAATTACCGAAAGTCATTGTTTCTTTATGCAGTTACGGAATCCATGAAACGTTTATTACTTGAACTAGTACGACAAACTGTAGAGGGGGACGACGGACTCGCTGGAGGATCGTCGGAGGTTGGCAGGCATCACTCTACTCTTCAAACTCGTCAGTGGTCGATTGGATTGCCCCAATACCCAACCTCCTCTCCACTAATTTCTCCTTCACTCTGATTTTTCTCCACATCCAACAATTTGTCAACAGTTTTTCAACACCACCAGTTGCCTGAAGACCTATATCCCTGATCCAGATGTCATGCTTCAGGAAAGTCCCAACGTTGACTTCTTCTCCAGCTCTTTGCCCTCTGCTCGATTAAAAGAATTAAAATGCAACATGGAACACCTGAGTTGTACACGATTTTCCTCTTGTCATCTCCATTCTATATGATGAATCTGAGTGGTTAAATCAAATTTCATAGCAGACTATTTTCATTTATATATTCAATGTATGCATTTTACTACAAAAAATTATTGTAGGTACCTGCTTACCTAATTGGGCCTGTCCATGATTTGAATAAATGAAAATACGTGACTTACATTCAACAATTATAACTTTTTCTCTTATTTCAGAGAGCATACTTCGAAAAAATAAGGTTCAACAAAGAAGACAGAATAGTCAAACTGTACAACAAAGACGGTAATTTAATTTACAGCTTTTACTTAAAGCTACGGTCGTCTTTAAATGTTTTGTCCGTTCAAATTTTGAACGACTGTAAATGACAATCAATCAATCTTAGCAAATTTTCACTTTTCATAAGCCACGTTTTCAAGAATCTTGTATTAGATCTTTTTCAACTAGTGGGATCGAAGAGGGGGGGGGGGGAGTATAAAAAAGAGTTGATTTTCAATTGTCATGAAAGGCAGCGGATTGAGTAGTCACACGCCACAGTTTTCTCACTACAGCCTACCGCTGGGCAGTGTGGTTATTATGATTAATGAATTTGTGATTTTATACTAAATACTCATAATTTAAAAGTTTCTACTCTCGATTGATCTGAAACATGCATAATAATATTCAAAAACTCCTTCCTTCATTACTTTTTCAGGAGTGGAAATTGCCATGGGCTATTTGGGAGTAAATCTCCCTCAGAACGATAGAGTTTTTCCATGTCTGTCAGCCAACAACAGGAAAGGAAAGCTTTGCTTAGAATGGATGCACCAAGGTACAACCAATAATTATTAAGTTATTATCTTTGCGAAGTTTTATTATCGAAGAGGAAATTATATAGTGATACACATTTGATCACGTGGATTGCTGGGCATACCTTGTCGCAACTTGGTGCAACAGCAAAGATTTAGTTAAATTTCGAAGTTCTTCATGTTGAATTGATGCTGCCGATTGGTAATTCGCCACAATTATTGACCTTAACATGTTGTGACTACTGATTTGAATTGAGCAAATGACCCACATCATACTTCCGCGGTGTATTTAATACAATATATGTTCCCACGTTTTTTGAAAAGTAAACAGGTTCAGAATTTTGAGTACACATACAGTCAACGGTCAGGCTTCATTTAGAAGTTTACTCTTCCCTGCAGACTCATGAAACGTCATTGTTTAGCCGAATTTTGGAGATATTGTATACAACGATTTTAAATTATTGTTTTGGTCTTCTTCTTCAAAAGCGAGGTTGTATCTGAGTTACAAGGAAGAGAAGGAGGGGGACACGCAGTTCAGGTGCTACACCTTCACGTGGCAAAGCCTCCACCCCGACACCCTCCTCACGGACTGCTATGAGAACAGAGAGCAGCACGGGCACTGGTCTGTACAAGCATACCACCTACCTTACCAAACATATCCATAGAATTTTAATTCTTTGTATGTATTTATAGCTAATGAAACCATTTATGATAAGTACCTACCGTGAGGAAAGGTTGAGAGCAGTTTAGCCTCGTACAGCTTACAGCAATATCTGTCTGAAGTTCTTGAGCTATCATCTGGCTGAAAAAGGCCAATCATTCGGGGATCGATACTCATCCCATCGATTTCATTTGGTCTACCAAGAAGTAGACCAAAATGATATTGATGGCAAATGAAAGTGTCGCTATCCATTGTACAATTCATTCAACCCTATCAAAACCTGTTTGTCAACCCCAGTTAAACAAATATGTCAGAGATGACGAAACCCAAATTCTGAATTTCTAAGCAAAATTCATAATTGGGATCTGCGACCATCAGAATTTTAAAATGACCCTGTTCGTGGGGCCGAAACGGGGCGTTACAGGAGGTGAGGCGGTAGAAAAATCACGTAACATCATTCATGTAAGTATCTGTAGTAATGAAGTCAGAGAGCTTCGATTCCAGTGGCATTTTTGTCGGGTCTTGTGTGTGAGTTAATGGGAAGGGCCTCATGCTAACAGGAATTCAGTGATGTACGCAGAAGAGTTGTATACAGCAGAATAGTAAGCCGTTGTGTAGTAAGTTTTTGCATATTTATGTGGTCCGTCGCGATTTTTGTGTCTGGTTTTGGTTGTTCGGGGATTTTCTCTGTTGATACTTTCCATCGCCTATCTGTTTTCGGTTTAAAGGGTGAATTTTCAATATTTTCTACCACAAATAGGGTGAATAGATTAAATCATTATTCAGCTACAACGGTATACAAATAATTTGTTCTTTTTTCGTTCAGATTGTATTTGGACAAATAGGTCCGTTTGGTTACTCAACTCCCGTCGATTGCTTTAGCAAAAAATCTTTTCTATAATATTTTGGTCGATTTTTTAGGGGACTCCGGGACTACCTAGCTATAAAAGAGGATGGCAAACGAATTTGATCAAACTCCGACTTATTTTAGATGCGGGATTTTTACTTGAATAACTCTTGCCCACTTGTGTTCCGCTTGTACATTTTCTTTTCTTATTGTGTTTTATCCAGGTATGGAGGTGGAAGGACTCTTGGGATGGCCTGGCCAGTGGAGCTCGGGAGTGTGGAGATGAGCGCCTTTGTTACTGGCCACATAGGACGCCATAGGTGCGTACGGATTGAAATCCACCCGTTTTAATACTGAAATGTTAAATTAATTCAAATATCGGGACGATCAACAACCAAAATGACTAAATTTGAATGAAAACTCGTTAGATTTAGGCCCATTTTTAGTTGAGAAATGAAATGGGCCTAAATCTAACGAGTTTTCATTCAAATTTAGTCATTTTGGTCATAGGTGTTTCCATCGCTTCATAAAGCAATGCAATCATAAGTAGAGATGTGTCGGTCATGAGTGACCTTGTCTCAAAGACCTTCTCTTTCAAGTGAACTGGTCCCAAATGACCTGCCGAGGGAATTTCGCAGTTCACCCGTTCGCCGTTCACTAAGGTTTCCCCCGAGTTTCCCCTTCCATCCCACCAACCGGAGCAGGTAGCAGGTCACCAGTTCGCCGTTCCTTTTGTCAGTTCAGTTCGCCCTTATCTCACTCTTACCTCAATCGTCAATCCCACAGTCAGTTTCTGTGATTTTTCATACTTTTCTAACGGAAATTTCATTTTTTGTAAAGAGTCATTTTCATAAAGCAACTATCCTGTGTCCTGTGATGTGTATTTCATTTAAGTAGTCCCCAAAAATATGTGATTTTTGTTATTTTCTTAATTTCGTTATTGAAAAATATACCTATTTTTTCTTTTTGAGAAAATAGTCGTAGTACTTTTATTGATTCTCCTACTTAACCTTACTAGGTAAGCTTTAAAAAATATTTACATGAATAAAAATTTTTACCAAAGCTTCTCTTTAATAATTCTATGAATTCAGCAGAAAAATGTTAATAAATGAGGCTAGAGTTGGCCCGTACTGAGAAATTATTAGCAGGTCGCAGGTCCCGCTCGCACACTACCTGTGGAGAAAGTGAACTGGTGACCTTCTCCAACTGAGAGGGAGATTGGGCTCGTACTGAGAAATTCCTAGCAGGTCGCAGGTCCTGCTTGTTCACTTCAAAGTGAACTGGTGACCTTCTCCCGTTGAACTTGTCTTCGAACTGAGTGACCTGCTGGGAGTCAACTCACTCAGGTGAACTGGGTTTACACACCTCTAATCATGAGTAATCCCTGTTTCACAGGTGGGGAAGTGTTCTTCGACGTTACTTCATCAATTCGAGGGGAGTTGCGATTTCCGTTGACCCTGAGACTCCTCTCTACGTTTCAATCAATGCTAAAGACGAAGACAAGTTGTGTCTCCAGGTAGGCCACCTAATCCGTTTGATAAGCGGCCTCGAGTGCGAGGACTGTACGTATAGTAGAACCAAGGTATTCACTTCATAGACTCCACTGACTTCAGCTCTGGTTTGGTAAACCTCGCGAAGAAACCCCATTCACTTATTTCAATTTATTAGGCTGTTTGGAGAGAGCCTACTACTCTCCTTGTTGTCTCCAAGTAACATTGCAAGACGTCCGATGTTTGAGAAGTATAACGGACCAGCTTGGCTGTTGGTAGTCAGAATTCATTCCCAAATCAATTTTCAATTTCAGTTTCAATTTTTTTATTCAACAAATACTTTATACAACAAATATAATGATCTTTAGAGAGTCCATATACATAATATAAGTTCAAAACTTACGTTGGTTTATGAGACTAAGGTCAATGACCCGCCCAGGCTCGTCTCTTCCACCGCTATTTATTACTTCGTATGTCTTATCAGCAGTTTCATTGTCAAAGCACACCGTAAGTGTTTGGAGAATGAGTTACATTGATCAAGAACTAACAGTATTTACATGTTATTCCTAAGTAGTTAGTAAATACACTTAATTTATATGCAGTATTATTCAATTTAAAATATAAAATAAATATATATATATATATAGCTACGAAGGCTGATTTGTATTTTTATCCTAATTTAAACTTGTTTATAACAATACTTTCGTTATTTTCAAGCTCAAAATATTCTAGAACTAGTTTTTTATATTTTCCTGTTGGTTCAGTACCAAAAGAATGAAGACTCACAGATGCGGATGAATGTAAATTGATACGTTTTGTTTATAATTTCCAGGCTCGCCACGACAAGTTCGCTTATGTTACTCACGATGGATTGCCGAGACTCAACTACTCCGTTTGTACTTCACGGAACATGAAGATGCTACATTCCTTCCTTAGCGAGAAGTCTCTCTGGGACGGCATTAAGGAAGATGAGGAGAACTTTATCTATTCGCTCCTGTCGGAGCCCGTATGGCAGATTGCTCCCAGAGCCAAAGAGCAGCTCAATGAGAACTATGTCGTCAGCTACACTGAGTCAGTGAACACCCTGGGCTTCCTCAGACAAGGTAAAGCCGCTTGCACTTCTTACTGAGTAATGTACCATTTCACTGGATAAATGTTATCAAGAGCACACCACAACGAATTTCCTGTTCTGATCTCCTACATGAAAACTAAGTTATTTGTATTCTTGGTCTTATATTCTTGTCCATGGAATATATTGCTACCTCACGTAGGGAAAACCGCTATCTACCTATGTCACGTAACTAAGGTCGTATTTCTCACTGAGGTAAGGAGCGCATGCCATCTAGTTTTCCAATCCTTAGCCGTCCGTTAGAAATATCAGCGACTCCGCAAGTGCTAGTTCCTCTCCCACCTTTCGACTTCCGTAGTGGTACTCTGTGATGGAAATTATTATACAATTCTAAAGTACTCACCATCGTTACCAAAGTACTAAAGGATTTCTGCAGATTTCATCACGCTGGTTAAACTTTACAATATTTTTTATCACTTGTGATCGGGAGGCGCACAGGATGTTGAACTTGCCTAGCGATGATTGCTAGCGTGAAATTATCTTCATAAGACGGGGAGACAGGAATGATCCTATTAATCTATAAAATGGGTGCATCCGGCAGGCAATGCACAGCCTCTGGTGGGTGACTCCAAGATGACCTCCTTACCACCCAATCTCCTCCTACAACTAAACTCTGATTCAATCTGATGGACTTACGTAACTTACTTCTGATCGCCATGAAATTTCAAATACGGATGAACGAAAAGAGTTGAGCTCGTGGCTAGGATCTCACGTTCATACATGCGCCAAAAATTATAGACACAGATGCAAGTGATAACTTCGGGGCGGTTATAAACATATAAAACCTTGCCAAGTTTAATGGCACATAGCTTCCTCGCATTACATGATCGTACAGATCACTAAGACCCACTAACCCTTCGACTACAATAAGAAGAAAAGCGAAAAGAAGTGGAAATTGTATAGATAATCGGGTTTAAGTTTTGCACTTGTGCAGTGGCTATACCAATCACCTCATCGCGCTGAAATTCACTGGAGATCATCTGAAAACTCCGCCCCAACTACCCAACAAGTTTGAGCGAAATCGAGCCATTCATTCTTGAGAAATTAACCTCGGATTTCGTGTGCGCATGCGCATTGCCCATACCAATGATCCGATCGTTCTGAAATTCGTAGCCTTCCTAGGGCCCAACCCGCGTGATCCCTAAAGAGTTCAGCAAAATCGTATTCGATGTGACCAGGTTATGCGTGTGGCATAGATTTGCGGACACACAGACAGACACAGACATCAAACCAAACTATCTCAGAAAGCTCAAAAAGATCCCGCCACCTTGGTACCTTCGGAAGTAAAACTGTCTTCCATACAGGTTTTGCACAAAAAGAGCCAAATGTCTATGTATTATTCTCGATAATGAATCATTAGAAACACTAGAAAGAGGAGAATAAATAAATAGGTTGGTACTTAACTCGAATCTAATTTTCAAACCATCCCTTTCTTAATCGACAATTTCCTTACTGCTAGCAGATTTTATTAATGGGCACTCACGAACTTTCGATCATTCAGTTTTATGGTGCAGCCCCTCTGTCATCCAAACGAGCCCTAAAACTTCCGAACCTAACTTATGAACTTCAATAGATCTCAATTTCTCACGCCAAAAGGGATTTACTGCGGAGGTTACGATCAAAGGTTCGTTCGCAGTTCAATTGACGCTTGACAAACATTACCAACATGAGTGCGAATCCAGACTCAAAACATTTGCCGAGATTCATGGTGGAAAAAGGCTGGTTCAAATCAGGTTCATGTACTCATTTCAAATTCAGAAACATTGCGTAATGCCATGAAAATTTCGAAGTCTGCCCCATCCTAAGCCAATTTCGGATTTTCTTAATGAAAGTTCAGTTACCTGCCCATCGGCTCCCTGAGTATCCACCTACAAGTTTTAGTTCGACGCAAAGGCTCTAGACATCGGGTACAGTTAGATTGCAAGGGGTGAAACAAGGTTGCAAGTAGTGACAGAGTTTAGTTCAATAGATTTTCGTCTGACTAACAGCTGACGTCCATCAGAAGCAGTTAGTCTCACCATCAACCATTACGCCTCTTACTCACCCAACCACTTCCTTCAATCATTGTTCTTTCCATTCCTTCCCAGTTCCCACACATCAGAAGTGAATCATAATTTAACTGTCAGAGGAGGTCGCAATTTCGATTTCAATAGTTTCTCATGAGCGATTTTTTTATCGTCTGCCCACCCGAGTTAATACCACCACCCTGCGAGCATTCATACAATGATCACGACTTTGATATACGATAACAGAATTCAGGTTCAGTACAGACTTGTGTATTTAAAAGAAAAAATCCTTTCCAGCAGCTTACATGAAAAATTCCACTGTAGCATATCATTGGAAAGCACTCCTCTGTGTATTGAATCAGCATAAAAAGCAATGAGTAGGTACCTACGTACCTTTCTTCTCTGGTTGGTTCCAAATCCGTTTATCTTGCACATTAGGTACCTACATACTCATAAATTTTAGGGAATATTATCAAATTAGTTCCCTTGCAACTCATATGGGGCTTCATCTACGTACCTACTTGAGAAATTTAGACATTGTCGACATACTTGAGGTGATTCCTCTGCTTGCAGGTCACGTGCTGCTGAACGAGCACTGGCAGCAGTTTGTCGGGGACATGGCGCTGGACGAGAGCAGATTTCCCACGATGAATGAGACCATCGACATCATCCACAGGAGAGGCTTTCGTATCGCCCTCACCATCCAGCCCTTCGTATCTACTGAGAGCAAACATTTCGCAGAGGCCGTTGAAAAAGAGTTGTTGGTAAGCAGGAAATGATAAGCACGGGTGTGTGATGGGTAGCGGGTACGTGCGGGTATGTGCTGCAGTATTAAGATCGTGAGTAGCTACAACCGTATTTTCGTTCTGATGCCGTGCACACAACAATGCTTCGGCGAAGATTCCATGGAGCGCCCCAGACCTCTGACAGGCAAATGCAAATATGCTGTGCCAGTCTGCCACGTAATAATTACTGGAATCGTTACTACATTATTTTTAGTAGATTGCCGTGAATTTAATATAATAGTAGCCACCACCAAATTAGAGCTATGAGCTGATAGTTTCCAACGGGCAAAATCCGCAAAGCAGGATTATTAATTCAAGGCGCCACCGTGGGCAATGAGTTCGATCCCTGGTCAAGTCAATATAATTTGTGGCCCTCTAAATCACTATTTATCGTGTTGCCAATGGCTATTGTTCGATTTCACGACTCAAGACGAACAAAAAATTCGAAGGAAAGTCCCAGTCGTGCAGCATGACCTTATGAGCGAATTTATATATGAAACAACGATTTGTAATGACTTTTTAACTGATTTTTCACTTTAAAAGTTCAAATTCGAACACATTTTTGGAGTGCCTCTTATTTCTAACGTTCATACTAATAACAGTAGATATTCAAACATGTTTGTGCACAAATAGTGCTGTCCTTCGAACTCATCCTTTCTTAGGTGATTATTATATATTATAGGTACATTATGAAAAAAGTTGAAATCTGGGGTATATGTAGCCCGGCATTTTAGCGAATTTTCGAAGAAAAGGAAGCTATTGTTCTCGGTCCAAAATTTTTAAAACTCGAATTTCCGAAAGATTTGTATACCAAAATCCGTTTCAGACCATCCTGAATTCCCTGCCGAAAGACACCAAAAATTATATGTATATATATATATATATATTTATATATATATTTATATATTTATATATATATTTATATATTTATATATATATTTATATATTTATATATATATTTATATATGTATGTGTCATTCCAGACGATAACTCTCGAAAGAATTGAGATAAAAAGTTCAAATTTGCACGAAAAATCTGTCTTGGCAATCGACAGGCTAAGTTCGAAGATGGGCAGAATCGGGTCACCCTAAGGGGGAGTTTTGGGGAGTTTTAGGGGGGGAAAATTACCCATAAATTCCCAAAATGAAAAAGTCTGACAAGTGACACCTCATTTTAAAGGTTTTTGTACGCTGAACACGATGGTGAAATCAGAATTGCGATATCTCATTCCGTTCTCAAACTGGAGCACTTTGAAGATGAAGGAACGTGGTTATTTCTTGAGATGTTCTTCCTGGTTCGTCTGCTCTAATCTGATAACGGAATGGGATATCGCAATTCTGACTTCACCATCGTGTTCAGCGTTGGAAAATCTACAAACCGAGGTGTTACTCGGCAAAAAATGGAACAAAAAATTTGTTACGTACCCAATACCTACTCTTCTGGTATTCAAAACATTTTTAATTTCCCCCTCCCCCTCCTTCCACCCCAAATTTTACTTTGCGTAAAACTACTCCTGTTTTAATTTTGTATGGTATCAAGTTAGGGAAATATTGACCGAAAATTAATTTTCAGAAAATTTTAGGCGGAGGAGGAAGATGCCGAAAACTTCGAAAATTCGCTCTTATAGCCATGCTGCATGACTGTGGTTTTTTTTTATTAGTTTACTTGGTTTTTTCGCTCGGTAATATTTATACAGTAACTGTTTCTGTATTCAGATTAACGAGAGAAACGAGGAGGAGTTTCGTAAAGTACCTGCTCTGACACGGTACAAATCCGTGAAGAGCGCGGGCATGCTTGACGTTACGCACAACGAGACGGTGCCTTGGCTGTGTGAGAAACTCAAATCCCTCGTCGACGGATACAAAATTGACTCCTTCTATTTGGACATGGGTGAGTTGATGATGATATTGAGGATTGCAGGATTAGGTAAGGCTACTAAAGGCTTCTTAGTGGTAATGGTCACCATCAATTAACCAAAACCTTGTTTCTCCGGTGCTGTATAAGCAAAATGCTGTCTGGTAGGTACGTAGTACTTCATCGGATACATGATTAATATCCTACTGCCATATCTACCAGGATTTGGTAAAAATCGTTTACCGATTATTAGGTCGGGAGATACTGAATAAGAATACAGGAGATCCTATTGTGTCAATAGAGCACAGCTGATAACATGAAATGTTTGTATGGATTACTTACTAATATTCATAATAATTTATTTAAAGGTACTGCGTACGATATGCCCCAATTTTATCAACTGAGAAACAATCTGACTAATCCAGATCACTATAAATCGATTTTGACGTCGCAACTCCATCATAAATATCAGGTATAATTCTGTGCGGTCTTACTTGATTAGTTGTGTCGACGTAATACACTATACATTCATGTAATTAAGTAGATAATTTCAAGCTATCCAACCTGACCCAGGTTTCACAAGATGTAATATGCCGCTACCGTTATTACATATACTACGCCTTCTGTTTCTTCCTTTCAGTGTGATTATGATGAGCTTTCTTTCCTTCTTATTTATTCGTCTGTATCATCGCAGGTCATTGGGGTGTCTGGAGCAGTACATCGGCCACCGGCCCCAACGTTTGTCTCCCTCCCGACGTTGTCCTCCAGCTGGGAATCGCTGCAGGTCATCATCCCGACCATCCTGACCTATGGAATCATTGGTTATCCATTTCTTATGCCAGGGCCCGTCGGTGGTGATTACATACCCGATCCCCCTCGCCCTGATCAAGGTAAATCGATTCTATATGTGAAGTGATGTATTTCAGTAATATACTCGTAGGTATTTGTAAAAATTTATTTTTACGGATAATAAAAACTAATTTATAATATACGTTACATATATTTATATATTTATAATATACGTTGTTGTATGAATTTTTGGACCTCGAGTCCACGGCATAATAAATGGTTTTTATTATTATTACTATTACTATTATTATTTTAATATATTATATCGAATGGGCATCCGGTCCCCCTTTATCACAAGGTTCTGGGAGATGTGACAAAAACTGAAGACTGACCACACATTTAATAAACTGGCAGATACGACTGGACCCAATGAGGACTCAATAAGGTTGAACCAATCGAAATTTCTAAAATTCACTGGGCACTTCAGCAGCACTCAGATTCGACTTCCATAATGGCGATCTTCATCCCCCCCCCCCCCCCCCCCCAATTTCTGGTTTGCAGTTTAAAACTAGATCCGACAGGAGCACGGTAGGACGGTACTTTAATGTTTTCACGGACGTCCATCAACGACTCCGTAGGAGTTGCCTTCTGAGCCTAGTCTCCATTGAGTGATGATACAACAATTTGGTCGAATTTAAAGCGGTTGTTAAGGAATCATCATCGACATTATTACTAGAGGGTCCACTGACCAGTAGCCTCACGTATCTCCAGTAGAGCGAATAGGTACAACGTGTGTGCTCTACATTAGCCGTTTTTGGATTTTTTTGGACACCTCAGGCGCCGCCATAGTACCAAACCCCGTACAGCAATTTCTGTCAGCCCTATGAATATACTCTTTGGCTCTTGCAGCGTCACTCGGCGCCATAGCGAGCGCCTCTTCCTGACGTCATCTAGACACCAAGAACTACAGAAAATGACGATTATAATCGCACCTAGGTAGGTATATATCAGAATCTGAGTTACCCCCAAGACCGCAGCAACCTCTGTGGCGCCCCTATCCATCATCTCATGTGATGGCGCGGATTTGCTGTTGAGCTTTTCTGTAAATCTTTGTTTGGGGAAATCGTAGCTCTCCAGTAACGGAAGCAGTGCACCCGCCCCAAATCCCTCGTTCGAACGTCACAGGTGCAGTGAAAAGGTGCGAATCGGCGCATATTGGATTTATAATCTTAATCACCCAGTGGCCTCAAACATCTCCTGCTTCCCAACTGGTTCACGAGCCAGACATTTTTCAAATATTTACAATTGTTTCTTTCTTGCTGTATTTTGTGACAGGGCCAACTCTTTGAAAAACAGGAAAAAGCATCTACATTTTTGATGGAGCAACTACATAAAATCACTTGTCGCTACCCCATACTATCCTCCAGAATCATATTCAGTTCCTATATCTCGTTTAAATATTATTATTACGAACGTGAAATTATTTCTTCCAGCTAATTCGAACGTGACTTATCATGGGTTTGGGATCGGAGACCAGAAGTCGCCTGAAGCTCACCTCCCCAGCAAAGAGCTGTACATCCGGTGGCTTCAGCTCGCAACTTTCCTGCCAGTCATCAGGTACTCCGTCCTCCCCAGTGACTATTCAGACAGCCAAGTCCTTGAGCAGGCCAAAATCCTCACCACACTCAGGCAACAGATCGTAAGTAGTTATTCATTTTATGTTCAAGAATACTGGAATAAATTTTCTTGTGAGGCCTTTTTACTTCACCGAGAGAAAAATGTGGCGCACCATGCCCGCTAGGAACACTCGGAATTGATTTCCCGATAGGAAACCTAGCGGGTGTGCCTAATCCCAAGCGGGTAGGGTGCAAATCGTATCGGGTGATGGTAAAAATCTATCGGGAAGACGTAACTCCAATCGGGTTCGACATAAATTTATATCGGGCTTTCATAAAAATCTATCGGGCTGTTAGATTAGCCCCTCCTATCGGGTATGGTTCGGATATTTTTGTATCGGGCATTCGTAAAAACAAGCGGGTTTTGGTAATTCCTAACGGGTATTCATCAAAATTGTATCGGGTGGCGACTTAACCCTAACGGGCTTTTATAAATGGGAACTACACCCGTTAAGAAATCAAACGGGTCAGTTGGTTGTCTATCGGATTTCATAACAAATTCCTATCGGGTCCATGAAACCCAAGCGAGCATGCAAATATTCCAAAAAAATACCCGTTAGCGCACTATCGGGTCATCTGAACATTCACGTCTCCCGTTTGATAATCAATCGGGTTTTTTTCAAAATTCCTACCGGGTGTATGAAAAACAATGGAGCATGCAAATATTTCAAAAAATACCCGTTAGCACACTATCGGGTCGTCTGAAAATTTACGTCTCCCGTTTGATAATCTATAGGATTTATGCAAAATTCCTATCGGGTGTATGAAAAACGATTAGCTAGCAAATGTTCAAAAGAAATACCCGTTAGCACACTATCGGGTCATCTGAGCATTTACGTCTCCCGTTTGATAACCTATCGGGTTTTATGCAAAATTCCTATCGGGTGTACGAAAAACAATCGAGCATGGGAATGTTCAAAAAATACCCGTTAGCTCACTGTCGGGTCATCTGAGCATTAAGATCTCCCGATTGATAATCTATCGGGTTTATACAAAATTCCTATCGGGTAGAAATAACAATAATCGAGCTGGGAAATATGTATAAAATACCCGTTAGCGCCTATCGGGTGAAATAATTGTCAAGAGCTCCCCCTTAATAATCTATCGGGTTACATCACACATCGCTATCGGGCCCATGAAAGCCAATTGAGCAGGGAAATAGTGAACAAAAATACCCGTTAGTCTTGCTATCGGGTGATGTTTGTTGCTAACAACACCCGATTGGAGATCTACCATTTCCATTGAGTGATCCCTATCGGGTAGAGAAAAATCGATCGAGCTGAGAAATATTCATAAAATACCCGTTAGCCACCAATCGGGTGATATAATTGTTAACAGCTCCCGCTTAATAATCAACCGGGTTGCATTGACCAACGTCTATCGGGTTGAACAATGCAATCGAGCAGGGAAATGGTGAGCCAAAATACCCGTTAGTCGCCCTATCGGGTGATGTAATTGCTAACAACACCCGATTGATAACCTACCGGGTTGCACTGACAAGTCCCTATCGGGTTAAAACCATCAATCGAGCAGAGATACATTTAAAAAAAATACCCGTTAGACGCCTATCGGATCCTGTCACTGTTAACAGCTCTCGATTAATTGCGTATCGGGTTATATAATAATTCCTATCGGGTACCTAGCATTGCTATCGGGTATAAATAAATTACTTCCCGCCATAATTTGAAGTTGGTCGAAGGGGCTCTGGAGAGACATGAAACCACACAGTTTCCCAACTTGCCAGTGACCGCTGAAGGCTATTGTGTGACCATTGTATCTCCAGCTACAGTATATAAAGATGTTTGGAGGTAATTTACTTGGTACCATGCAAGGGTTCATGGAGAAATACTAAAGTCGAGCGAATTCTCAAGGTTTGGATACAGCACACATAGTGGACCTAAAAATCAAAAATTGGAAACATAATATAAATACGTAACATATTTCCCCTCTCATTTGGTGAATTTCGGGACTTGTTTCTCAAGATTTGTCATGATTTATTCCCGAGATTTCCAAAAGCTCATTTATGAAATGTACCAAGTCAGGAATTTGGGTAATAGTATGGAATATGAAGGACGTACTGGTTTATTATTTGCAGTAATGAACCTCTGGAGTCGAGAATGAAAAAAACAACATTGCCTATTATGAAGAATTCATCATTATCTATTATCATCTATTATCTATTATGAAGAATTTGTCTGTCCTATAAGCTAATCCTATTTTAATCTGGTTAAAAAAATTAAAATGAAATGATTGAAAGTGAATTTAGGTTAATCTGGTTAGCAGTACTTTAGGCTGACTGGCTGTGTCTAGTATCAAATCGAAAGGGTTATTCCGCTTGAGTAAAAAGTAATCTTAACATACCTTCTGGAAGAGTCCGTCGTCCTTAGCTGGTTGAGTACTGAGGGTGAGTGCTTTCCATGTAAGGACATCATCATCAGGCCGTCGAGAGAGTACTGCAGTCAGTACGTCAGTTGGTCCCTATTTAAGATGCGTGCAGGGGAAGTGAGAGGAAGTGAAAGGTGTTTTGGTGTTAGGGGAATAAAGGAAGTGAAGGGGAGGATAATGTTGTTTGTCTGTCCTGAAGAGCTTAAGCTAATCCTATTTTAATTGGTACCTTAGCTACAAACAACTATTTGGGTCATGCAAGTAACGTCTGGTGTAAGCGAAATGTGTTTTGGTGTTTACTTGTTGTTTACTTTTTGTTGTTTACTTGTTTACGTTATTTACTTGTTACCATATGGAGAATTTTTCATATGCAGAAATACTAAACCTGAGCGAATTCTCATGTTTTGGATTCAGCACACATTGGAACTGAAAATGGAAAATTGTGAAAATAGATACGGCGATACGATTACACAAACGGTAGAAAGTTTTAAAAAACTGAAAACAAAAAAGAACTATAAAAAATCTAAAAAGATTCGATCAAAAATGTCAAAACTAGTTGAATATAATCGTACACTTGGTCCTACCAATGTTACTTTATATACAATTATGTCAATAAATTTACCTTGGTGTATCCGTCAAATTACACCTTTTAGCGAATTTTCGAAGAAAAGGAAGCTATTGTTCTCGGTCCAAAATTTTTAAAACTCGAATTTCCGAAAGATTTTTATACCAAAATCCGTTTCAGACCATCCTGAATTCACTACCGAAAGACACCAAAAATTATATGTATATATATATATATATATTTATATATATATTTATATATTTATATATTTATATATTTATATATTTATATATGTATGTGTCATTCCAGACGATAACTCTCGAAAGAATTGAGATAAAAAGTTCAAATTTGCACGAAAAATCTGTCTTGGCAATCGACAGGCTAAGTTCGTAGATGGGCAGAATCGGGTCACTCTAAGGGGGAGTTTTGGGGAGTTTTAGGGGGGAAAAATTGCCCAAAAATTCCCAAAATGAAACAGTCTGACAAGTGACACCTCATTTTAAAGGTTTTTGTACGCTGAACACGATGGTGAAATCAGAATTGCGATATCTCATTCCGTTCTCAAACTGGAGCACTTTGAAGATGAAGGAACGTGGTTATTTCTTGAGATAAAACAGTTTTACATAAAATCAGTTATTTCTTCGAAAATTCGCTCTTATAGCCATGCTGCATGACTGTGGTTTTTTTTATTTCTTCTTATTTTTGTTAATTATTATCTTGTTTTTGTTTCGTTCTCGTTTTCTTTCCTGCCAAATTCAGTAAAAACGATACTGAATTCACTGAGGTCAACAATAGATTGTTTTGGTTTCAATGTTTTGATTAGCAAACTCTGAAGTTAGCTACGCTGCCATAAAATTTGTTTGTTTGAAAACACATTATAGGACACTTTTTTAGAAGAAAATTGAAAATAAATACATTTATCAGTTAAATAATTAATAGATATGGAAAAATATTTTTTACATAAACAATGAATTTTATAAATAAATACAATTAATTTTGTAAGTAGACAAATTGGACGAGTTTAGGCATAAGGTTGAAAATTCGGTTTGTATTGTTCGTTTGGTTATTTTGTTATTTTTTATATTGTTCTACCCTGTGACCCCCTCCGGAAAAAAATTCTGGATCCGCCCCTGTGGCGGCGAAACTGTTTTCGAGCGCTTGATGAAAATTAATATATTGTTGGAGTATATAGAGAAGTAATTTAGCATCAGATATATATTCTTTTTAGCCGTGCTATACCATTGTGACCACCTGGGTGAATCAAGTATATACATATTGCAGTTAGTTTTGATAAAAACGATAGCATTTACAAAGTGATGTGCGTCGCCTGCCAGTTCTCACGGTTTCATTCAACACAGGAAGGACTCTGAGGGAAGTAGGTAAGTAATTATACGTCATTTATTGCTACAAGTTCATTAAATGTTGTATGTTGTTGTTGTGTGCATGCGTGACTGACTCCATACACAATTTTCAATGGAAATAGTCCGTCAGTTACTTGTGCTATTTCTGATGGTTTGTTTTCCTTTTTTCCTCGTAGGTACAGGTACCTATACTAATATTAGCTATGCAGGAGTATCTGTTAGAATTGCTACAAAACCCGATAGGAAGTGATTGAAAAATTAAAAAAAAAACCCGATATTAGTAACAGAAACTCGATAAGAATCGGGAACCCGGTTGAAATTGGTAAAACCCCGCTTGGATAGTGGAGAGAAGCCGATAGACTGCCGATGGACTTTTTTTAAACCGTTACAAATATAATCAACCCGATAAGAGTAAAATAATCCTGCACGATCATGAATTTGAAAAACTCGATAGGATTTAGGGAAATCCGATAGGGGTAACTGAAACCCGATAGGAATTGGAAACCCCTTTGAATTTGAACAACCCGATAGGAATTTGAAAAACCGATAGGAAGGTAAAAAAGTCGTTACGGGCAGAGGTGGGGGTACTTTTTTTAAACCCTATGCCCCTCATCTCTCATGGCGGCAATACCAGTTCTTCTCAACCTGTCGCGTCATAACGACTGTTGTGCTTAGTTCTCCGTGCTCGTGCCTATTCAGTTTCAGTGCATTGCTGTTGTGTTTCTGTTATCGCTTTCAATTTCAACGTTCGCTCCTCCATAAACATCCGGACCCCGGTACGCTGTACTACATTCAATCATTCATTTCAATTTCCATATAATATCGGTGACCTGTAGAGATTTAGTTTCAAAAGCGCGTTTGGATACTTCGAGGACAATGGCCGACCAACAGTTGAGGGAAATGTTAACATCTTGGAAATTAGATGCAAGAATCGCTGCTGCGTTTCAAGGTTAGCACAATTTTCTTTGACTATTTTCTCTAATATTCCGATTTCATGGTAATCACAAAGGTATGAGCTACATCTAAACTGACATTTCAATTTCAATTTCTTTTGTTTTTTCCGCTGCCACGTGGATTGCCATGCCTTGAGTATATTTACTTTTCCCAACCAATTTACCAAATTCAACTCTTTTCTCGAATATTCAGATTTCATGATAATAATTGTACTTGCTTTGAGTTGCTTTGTAACGGCATCGGGAAATTCATAACGGTTGTCGTTAGGTATGAGTGCCCGTTAGTAATTCTATCGGGTAGTATTTGACTTGAAATATTTTCTTCAACTTGTTTTCGTTGCCGCTTGTACTCGTATAGGGTGTTCACACTGTTCCAAACGGGTGTTCCCAGACTTTGACAAATTCTCTTGTACATTCGTAACGGGTGTTTTTATCTATGAATGCCCGTTAGTAATTCAATCGGGTAGTATTTGACTTGAAATATTTTCTTCAACTTGTTTTCGTTGCCGCTTGTATTCCTACCGGGTGTTCACACTGTTCCAAATGGGTGTTCCCGGACTTTGAAAAATTCACTTGTACATTCGTAACGGGTGTTTTTTAGCTATGAATACCCGTTAGTAGTTCAATCGGGTAGTATTTGACTTGAAATATTTTCTTCAACTTGTTTTCGTTGCCGCTTGTATTCCTATCGGGTGTTCACACTGTTCCAAATGGGTGTTCCCGGACTTTGAAAAATTCACTTGTACATTCGTAACGGGTGTTTTTTAGCTATGAATACCCGTTAGTAGTTCAATCGGGTAGAATTTGACTTGAAATATTTTCTTCAACTTGTTTTCGTTGCCGCTTGTATTCCTATCGGGTGTTCACACTGTTCCAAATGGGTGTTCCCGGACTTTGAAAAATTCACTTGTACATTCGTAACGGGTGTTTTTTAGCTATGAATACCCGTTAGTAGTTCAATCGAGTAGTATTTGACTTGAAATATTTTCTTCAACTCGTTTTCGTTGCCGCTTGTATTCGTATCGAGTGTTCACTTTGTTCCAAACGGGTGTTCCCGGACATTGAAAAATTCACTTGTACATTCGTAACGGGTGTTTTTAGCTATTTATTTATATTTAGCCCGTTAGTAATTCAATCGGGTAGTACTGGACTTGAAATATTCTCCTTCTCTTTCCTTTCTGTCTTACTTATAGTCAAATGTCGTAACCGTTGGTAATGTTATGTTCCCAGAGCGGCTCCAGGAACTAGAAGCCCATCCGTGCGTCCAAACAATCAGGAGGACCGATTGGTTGAAGCAGACCTCTCTCGGCAAAGACACTGAGGAGGACAGCAAAGTTAAGGCGCGAATACCTTTGCAATGTGGGAAAACACTTTTTAAATACACAGACTACTTCCCAATCTTCAAGTCCAGCCATGGAGCAAAATTGGTGAGTTGTAAATCTGAATGTATTTGATGTGCTCTGTTTAGCTGTAGTTGTAGTTCTTTTGCAGTGAACCATTATGTCGGTGGAAAAGTCAATTTCTGGTCCTTGTTCAAAAGAGGGATGATCCGAAACGTATTGCACTCGAGAAACTTCGAAAATTAGCCTATCTCAATTTTTGTCCCTGTTGCAATAGCTCAATATGTTTTGTGTAATCGCTAATGAGAGGTGTTTTCCGTTGCACAGATCGAATCCGACTTCAAGGAACTGTACCATTTACCAGAAGCTCTACAAAGAACTTACCGAGCTCCATCCGGCCCAAGTTTCAGAGGCTAGATGTTGTAAAGGAGTCAAACGGAAAGAGAGACATTCGTCGAGTCAATAATAAAATACTGCGACAACAATACAGGTGAGAAATAACTTTGATTGTCTAATCTGTGTTCAAATTGTGAGTTACTGTTTGACTAGCATAATTTTAACACAGAATTTGTTTTAGCCATGGACTAACTAGCTAAAAAAGGTAACGAAATTTCGTAACGAAATCTGGGACGCTGTTATGAAAAATTCCTAATGATTTTCACGTACAACCGATTCGTTGCTACGGAACTTTAACTTCGCCAGTTATCATCTTACAAAAATCGTTCACCACTCGTTGGATAGCTCTCGATTTACCTAACCATATTACGTTAACCAATGCGGAGTGCGTGGCCAACAAGCTGCGGTATGAGCGTCATTGTTTAAATAATAATTGTTTACACACAGGTGATCATTCTCAATAATTTATATTGTGAACACGTTTGCAAGCTTTATATTATAAGTACCGATGATACGGAACTAAGGATCGTGTAACCTGGTGTAACCTATGAGCAGTCAATATATCAGTCGAAAAAGGTTTATGTGAAACGCGTGAGCTAAAACACATTCTGTGTTTCTATAATTTCGTCCGAAGTATGTAAACAGAGGTAACCGGGGGTCCAGGGGGGCTTGTTTTTCTTACGTCTCCAGGACGTGTTGTTGACGCGGCAGACTGTGGATAGGCAAGACCCGCAGGGCTGAGCGGTCTTGAAGGGGGGATTACTGGAAATTTTCATTCCGATTTTATTCCCATCGTTTCTACACTTGTTTTTCTGTATAAATCTCTTCGTCACGATGATGTCTTAACCAACCATCTGTACGTACGTGTTGTTAATGTGCTGTGTGATATTTCAGATGAAGACAAGATAACGACGGCAGCTCTGCTCGCCCTCCCGTTCACAAAGAATCCGGAGACTACTTCGCAACTTTCGTGCAAACTGAGTCTGAGGCAAAGGATCTACACGCGCAGCGCCTAGAAACCGCCAAGGGAACACTACAACAGTATGTTATAGCTAAAGGAAAGTTATTAAATCTAAGGGGTTATTTCCGCTAGTGTAAGTAATGTTACCATACCTTCCGGAGGAGTCCGTCACCACTAGCAAGTTAGTTCAAGGACATGAACTAACCGAAATCAACAAATGTATGACACTAGGCACCCACAACAGCAATGACACAGGCTTGACATAATCGAAAACTTAGGGATATATAAACTACGCACATTCGACGGACGGATCGTTAACAAAAACCTACTTGACACAACATCGGATACAAACGCACGATACCAACAAATGGACCACTGACAACCCGAGCGCCAAAAGACATATTCTTGACTACACGCACATACAACACACAAATGTAAACGACACACACAGTACACCACGACACAACAAACAAAACGAGCTAGGACTCCTGATTTTTTCCTAACTCATAACTCAGTACTAGGTATTATTATAATCGTAATATTGTTATATTACAATAAATAAGTATTAGGTTAGAGTTTAACATAGAAAATAAGTTAGTAGGTTTAGTTAGTAGATTATAGTTTACCAAAGAAATAAGTTAGTTCTTAAGAGTTTACTTACACCAGACGTTACTTGCATGACCCAAATAGTTGTTTGTAGCTAAGGTACCAATTAAAATAGGATTAGCCTAAGCTCTTCAGGACAGACAAACAACATTATCCTCCCCTTCACTTCCTTTATTCCCCTAACACCAAAACACCTTTCACTTCCTCTCACTTCCCCTGCACGCACCTTAAATAGGGACCAACTGACGTACTGACTGCAGTACTCTCTCGACGGCCTGATGATGATGTCCTTACATGGAAAGCACTCACCCTCAGTACTCAACCAGCTAGTGACGACGGACTCTTCCAGAAGGTATGTTAAGATTACTTTTTACTCAAGGGGAAATAACCCTTTCGATTTGATACTAGACACAGCCAGTCAGCCTAAAGTACTATTAACCAGATTAACCTAATTACATACGTTTTAGTTAAGGTACAGATTAAAATAGGATTACTCTAAGCCCTTTAGGACAGACAAATTCTTTATAATATATAATGTTGTGTTAATTTCAATCCAAACTATATTGTGTTTCGATTTAGACGATAGAGGGCTGCCACAATTCTTCTTCTTGACCATGTATGTAGACCTTAGAACTTAAGAGACCTACATAAAAGGGCTCAACTATGTCACTCACATGTATTCAACTCACTTCCAAGCTTATGAAGTTGAATCCCTTGGTTTTCATTCATTTTACTAACTGTCAAACCGCCTATATAACGAGTCCAATAATCTCTGATGCTGTTAACCTAGTTATTTTGTTATTGTAGTTAGTCAAACATATTGATAGTATCGTATGAAACAAATTGCTACATGTACGGCGTACGAAACAAATGACTTATTATTGATTTTTATAGTGAATTTGAACATTATTTAATGATTATGAATAAACATTGATGACCTGAATACCTGTGTTACCTCTCCTTCGCCCACGTTGTTGCTCATTTTAGAAATAAGAATTACTTATTATAAATATTTACATTTCTATATATTTACAATTACATTTCAATTTCATGGGTATGTTTCACAGGTTCCTCATCAGGCTTCGAAATCCTCCTCCTCCCTACTCCATAGGATTCCTCCTAATCCCAATCCATCCCTACTCTTTTGCATCTCTAACCGCTCTACTAACAGTTACCTGATTGGTACAGCAATTGGAAATGCAAACGGGTAGGGTGGGAATGGGCTCATTAGGAATCCAATAGGGTAGTGAGAAGTAGGCTTGATAGAACCGATAGGGTTCTATCGAGCGTCCACTCGTAGGATCCTATCGGGTTCTATGGAGTGGACGCTCGATAGAATCCTATCGGGTTCTATCGAGTGGACGCTCGATAGAATCCTATCGGGTTCTATCGTGTGGACGCTCGATAGAATCCTATCGGGTTCTATCGAGTGGACGCTCGATAGAATCCTATCGGGTTCTATCGAGTGGACGCTCGATAGAATCCTATCGGGTTCTACGAGTGGACGCTCGATAGAATCCTATCGGGTTCTACGAGTGGACACCCGATAGAACCCTAGCGGGTTGGAGGAACTATACCCGATAGAAATCAAACGGGTGTTAGGTGGTAGACCCGATAGAAATCAAACGGGTGTTAGGTGGTAGACCCGATAGAAATCAAACGGGTGTTAGGTGGTATACCCGATAGAAATCAAACGGGTTATGGGTAGAATACCCGATAGAACACAAGCGGGTGTTGAGAATGGTACCCGATAGGGCCCAAACGGGTATTCACGAATACCCGCTAGGAATCCCTTAAAATTACCCGATAGGAACAGCATGGACGTACAAGGATTACCCGATTGTGTTCAATTTTTCGCCCGATAGGAAACCAAACGGGTGTTTTTTTACAGCACGTCCGGCTGCCATCGGGTATCCCAGCACGTACGTGCTGTGATTACCCGATAGGGTCTTATCATTAAATTCCTATCGGGCATTTCCTGCACAAATTACCCGATAGGAGCTGCACTAAAAGCCCGTTTGCAGGGATGCCCTTGTGGGTACCCGATAGAGTTTTTCCCTAACGGGTTTTTTTTCATTCCTATCGGGTACGCCTAATCCCTAGCGGGTTTTTTTCAAAGTTTTCACCGGCCTGCGAGCACCACGAGGTGGTAAAACATTGCGTTTTTTCTCTCGGTGTTGCCTACGTTTGTAAGACACGCAAACTGTGGGTGTACTTACGATGCCTAAACTCACGCATCGTATAACGGATCTAAAATTTCAGTGTTTTCAAGTCCATTCTGGTTGAACTAGGGTATTTTTGTTCAACTAGGTGAATCCTCAGCTAATTGAATTGGTGAAGGAAGCGTTGAACAACGGGACTCCACTTATCCGCCCCCTGTGGATGTTGGACCCCTTCGACACCTACTGCCACACTGTCAAAGATGAATTCGGCGTTGGCGAGCAAATCATTGTGGCACCCATTCTCAAGGCCAACACCCATGAGCGCGAGGTATCGTTAAAAAAAATCCATCCATCTATTTGGTTGCTTCGGACACGTATTTCGTCGGTCAGTACCATTTTGGCCTCTTTGGATTGGCAGACCGATTGTTGTGAACTGGTGGTTAAATGCAGAAAGCAATTACATGCGAATTCAGCCATTTATCTATCTATAGTTAGTCAATTCGGGTCCACAATTGAGACCCCTGACTTGTAAATATCCTCCCGCCGGGCGAATAAGAGCATATTATATATCCTCCCCTCACTTTTTCAAAAAATGTAATTATCCTCCCGCGTGTTGTCCCTTACCTGAACTCAAAAATGTAAATATCCTCCCGGGTTGTTATTGAGACAAATCAACAAATTCACATCATTGCACGGGGGTTTAATAATTATTTTTATCTAGGTTATACTAGTATATTACTTTTAGGTAGGTTGCCTAATTCCCTCTGGCGCACATTATTTTCGGGCATGTCCCGCAGCACAGCCCTCACAATCTGAGAAGAATGCCATGTCTGTACTTTCTTGGAAACGTAAGGTGTTATTTTAAACTCCATTTACGACCATATTTATACATAACCTTACCTTTGAGGGTCGAGCAGTTAAATCTTCATCAGCCTTCCTCTTAACAGCTTGCTTCAGTAAACAGTCCGACATCGTCAGCGGAACTCTTGTGATTGTGCTCTTCATAAGCTTCAATGACGTCGCGATCTAAAGTTCTGAGGAACGCTTTACACTGTTTTGTTGTACACTTCCACCGTGTCATCCCACTTACCAGTTCCTTGTGATAACTGAATTTATCATTTTGTCGGAAAATCATCGATCCTCCTTTTTCGCGGCGTTCTGTACCCAAGTAGTAGTTTTGGACCCTCCATGACTGCACTAACGATATTCTCATCCCTACCCCCCCCCCCCCCATCCCATCCCATACCCCCCCCCCCCATACCCCCCCCCATACCCATCCCTTATTCTCATCCCAGTTGAAAGATATCTTGCGCTTGTTCGATCTTGCTGCCTGTGTGTTGTGGGTGACAGCAGAGCGGGGGAACCGAAGGGGCTAATAAGGTCAGGAGGAAATATACTAACCGCCGGGCGTCTCGTCGGTCGGTCATGGGAGGATCTCAATTTCTCAGTTTGACGGCTTTCGGAGGATGGGAAGATATTTACATCACCTTGAGAACATTTATGCCAATGATGACGTGTTTCTTTATTTTTTCATTTCTTTCGAATTGCAGCTCTTTCCAAAAACGTGCTATATGATGGGTCGGAAATGAACGGAAGTGGGTGAAAAGGGGGACGGACAAAAGCGTACGACGTCACCTGGTAGGTATATGTATTGTCATCTCGCTCCCCGACGTGGGAACCGAGTGAGAGGGAGATACTCTACCAGATGACGTCACGCGTTTTTTTCTTTAGCTTATTCCCGCCAAACTAGTCGAAGTTTGGGGCTGAAAATTGGGACACAGGGGTTTTCGAGGGTGCTGAATGCGATTCTGAGGTCAAAACATTCCGACCCATGTTCCATCCTCATTTGGAATCGGTGGTTAATTTTCTACCTGTCACTGGTCCTTCTTTTGGGGACTCTACGACTGGAGCTGCAGAAACCTTATTCAGCCAATAAAGTGGATTCCTTGTGTTCACCCACAGGTATATCTCCCAGCCGGTGTGTGGAAAGACGGGATCGAGGGCAGCCTTCGAAAAGGCTCTCGCTGGCTTCACTCCTATAAAGTTCCTGGAGACAGGATCGCTTACTTCGTCAAGATGCCGGACAACACGAGATTCTGATGGTCCCGATACATCATCTCATGTCACCAGTATACTTCTGGCGTCTGTCGCCGTCTGCCACGTGGAAGGAAGCACTTCTGACATGAATCTCGGTTGGATTGCTGAATGATCGTTGGAGATCCCCCACCGGCTGTGTAGTGTATTGTGATGTGATGTGTGGCAGCAATAATAGCCCTAAAGAACGCAATAAATGAGGCTCATCTTTCAAAATAATAAACGGAAGATCGTCACTGCCTAGGAATGGAATAATTATCAAGTTCATGTACGTTTTCTAAAAATAAAAATAAATCTATTTCAAACTATGGACGACATAAATTGCTGAAAATAATCAAACAGGTTGCACAAGGATGTCACCCCACAAGGTCGAAACCCCACCACCTATTGTTACATGTTGTGATAAAAGCTATTAATGAAAAAATAAAAAACATTACCTTAATTATTTTTAGGTGTATATGATGTATAAATCAATGAAATCATTTTATTTTCCTTGAATGACTACCCGCTGGACAACTCCAATGGGTCTGAAGATTGTTTACTATTTCGTCTTTATATGTTTTTATCAAGTTGAAATTAAAGTTTTTGTACAGCATTCCGCTTGTTTTGACCATGAAACAGGTAGCATTATAATTTCAACGACAGCCCCAAGGCGTAGCACAAGGATCCACGTTTGCGTCATCTAAAAAAAAAGCGCTCATCATTTTTATCATTTATCGCTATCATTTTATTTGTTATCGCTTTTACCATTTTTGTGGAGTCTTATGGACCTACAGCATTGGTACCTACTCGTTTTTGCATCCGATTTTGATGAAATTCGCTTGGGACCATTTAAAATCTAACACTACCCCTCCTAATTTCAGGTATGGGTGTGGCAAGTGTTCACGGATACAGACAGGGTACAAACCAGACAACAGAATTTGTTTTAAAAAGGTCTGAAATTCAAAACGAGAGTGTAAATTATGAGGTCATCATATTTTAATTTTTTTAAATTTCCTGCCAATACCATATTACAATGAGCAAAAAATTATTTTATCGATCTCATAAATCGAAAATTTCAATTACACCATATTGTAGAAAATACTACTCGATTACTTGGTACCTTCTAATCCTTATGCCGAAAGTAATCACAAAGGATGAGCTACTGTGGTATACTCGGAAGAGATTTACGCACCACCCTAACTGAAAAACTATCCCGAAGGCAGGACAGATAAATCATCAAGTAATTTTCAGGGAATCACATACTCATTCACTAGGTCGGATGTCTTCTGACGTTTACCTACACCTGATAATGCCAAAAAACCAAATAGAAGTCACTATGTTGTGTGTGATGAAGAATCTATGCGCTGATGCGGGAGGATGAACTGAAAGCCTCGTTTCAATCACTACCGCAACAGTTGCAACTGTGGCAGCCTGCAGCCTGGTGAAGTAATGGCAGCGTTTACTGTCTTGACAGTACTGACGCACCATCAGGTTTGACATGATAGTTGACTATAGCTGCCGTGACAGTGACTGCCACATGTGTACGCCTTGACAGTGAACTGCTATCTCACCTTATCGACTGGTCTGGTGATAACTACAGCTACAAATTGCACCTGCTTCTTCTTCAGTAGTCGATCAGAAGATTGGTTGGCAGCAGCTCTCCATGATCTTCTGCCAGTCTTCTTAGGTCGGTGAAGTTGCGCCTAGTGCAGGAACTAATTCCACATCCGCAAGTTTCCAACTGTCTGTCACCATAATTATATACAATGACTCTGACGCACTGTCACTCTGTAAACGAAGCTGAAGTCCAGTGCTGGCACTGGAATGAGATTATAGGATCTCACAACAGACTTTCGGAGGCACCTTAGAACTTAAAAAAGCGTTCAATGGATATCCGTGAATTCCATCGAGTCACTTCCACGTACCTATTTAGGTAAGTACCTATTATTCGCTTGACGAAAAATCAACGAAGAAATGCACCTAAACTGCGATTTCATCATCAGTCTGTGTATACCTATTGTAGGGATCAGGTAACTCTCGTCATTAGATTTAATAAACAAAAGCTGTGTATTGTATCTTATTTATTTGAACAAAGTTCATGAAATAGTTCTATTTTGTAAATCAATGTTCACATGCCTCATTATTATAATTTTAGAGCAGGTATGTATCCCATGTGTTTGTCATGTACACGTGGAATATGCTCTTCATACCATGTACATGCTACATACGTGTGTGTGTGTGTGCGTACCTGGCGCACACTATTGCCGTAGTAAACGGATTGAATTTGAATAATGAACTGTGTCGAACTAAATCACTCGCGACGAAATCGTGGAAACCCATTTCAAAGAAAAACGGAGTTATTGAAAAATAGCCTATTTCCACTAATACACGAAAAACGCAAAAAACACTGTTATACCGGTTTCGGTGATCAAACCATCGTCAGTAACACACAATAACTCATTGTGTGTTATTGTGTTATACTCGGAGTTATTGTGTGTTACTGACGATGGTTTGATCACCGAAACCGGTATAACAGTGTTTTTTGTGTTTTTCGTGTATTAGTGGAAATAGACTATTTTTCAATAACTCCGTTTTTTTCTTTGAATGAACTGTGTTATACATCTTTAAGTCTACTTACATTTGCAAATCCTTATTACCTAAAATTGTAATTAGAATCATTCGTTTTCATGAAGGTTTCACGATATGAAAACAGATATCTTCTCAGCTAGATAGAGATGCAAGGACGCTTTAACATTTAGCTTGCTTGAAAATTGCATTCGCGCTGTCCGGCTAGTCCAAGGGCTATAAAATTCCAATTCTAGTATCTACCTACGCTAAGATGATTATCAATTTTTTAAGGCCTGCTCATATAAAAATAAATTATAAAATTAACCTACAAAGGTAATTTTAGTGCCATTTGGTTCCTGTTATGAAGTTCTTCAAGTATCTAACTAACACAAGTTCACATTTTCTCGCAGTACAGATTCGTAGTTATACCCGGTGAACTAAAGGAAAGAAGAATAATTAGCGGATGAACCTCATGAAAATCGCTTCAGGCGTTTGGGCTTTGAGTAAAAAACAGCCAAAACACTCATACGTACTCATGACAATAAACTGACTAATAATTCGCAAGCCATGCTGTAAGTAAAATACCAATAGGTTTGTTGGTTCTGGGCAATGACAGGCTGGGATGACAGATTTACGTATTCTTTTTAAATGTTCAAGATTATCAAAATGATTGTTATTAAGTATGTTTATAAGTAAGTACATTCATAAGGAACCTGTTTTTCTGATTGAATCAGTCAACAGGGGGAGTGTTGATACGTTTTGCTTTTATAGGCACGCAAGGATGTTATCAGTAGGTTACTCTGTACAATGATTTATAACTTCGTGTAAGTTGTAGGTATTATTTTAAATATATAATTTTCGTTTCCAATTTGGTTTTTATTATTAGCTGCAATATTTAGGTAGGCGGCAAGGTTATGGATACAAATGAGGAGTACCCACGACTTCAGTTTGTATTTTTGAATGAAGTAGGTTCCATTCTAATAATTTTAAAAACTAACCGCACTCTCCTACGATGAATTCTATGAGCTTTCAAATTTTCGACAAGCTTTCATTTCTAGTGCTGAACAAGTTCATTCAAGTGCTGGATTAATTATGGACAAGATAACAAAACGGTTTGCCATGAACAGTTTAATAATTAACATCTCCAAAACCAAATATACTTATATCATTTTGAATAAATTTATTTGGACAACCAGTAGATTCAAAAATAGAAATACATCAGGGAAATTGCAGCTAGGAACATGCCATGCCTACTTGTCAAAGACTGGAAAAACTAAACTCTATCAGGTATCTAGGGCTGTTGCTTGATCAGCATACATGAAGCATGGAGAAGCACATACTACTGCTTAATAGTAGCAAGGATTAGTAGGAAATCATTCCACCTCTTCGTCTTATTGAGAAGCTGGCATAGCCGGAAAAATCTCCGTATGGTTTTCTATGCTTATGTTTATAGCATAGGTATCTATGGTAGACCCATTTGGGGAGGTCTTGCCCTATTTCTTGATCTATGTCCCTTTCCATTTGGGGAGGTGCTTACCCTATTTCTATCTAAAAATATAAATAAATAAATTATTCTGACTAAACTATTTCTGGTAACCTAAATGCGGTTGTGACTACTGTATTTCTGTGTGTACGTATTTGCCTGGGCTATAAATGTGAGCTGATGAATACAGCTCACACTCCTGATGAAAAGACCAGGATCCAGTGGTTCGGCCATCTCGTCAGAATGACAAGCCTTACATGATTCTCGTATAGAATATACCTACTAGCTACAAGGCCGGATTTTACGATGAGACGAGGGCCTGGTCGCAGACGTCATAAAAATATCGTTTTGATTAGGTACCTACCTACATAGTTCTGTTGGAAAAAATGAGGCCTGCAAATGAGTTTTTTTCTTTCTTTTTTCTAAATGACCCCCAACTTGAACATTTGAGCTGAATATTTTACAAAATAGTTAGCACTGGTAATGCATCCAATTCATTGGATAGCTCCGAAAGAAACTGATCCTTAAGAAAATATGAAAAACAAAATTGACCAGATTTTAGTAATTTTTTATTTTTGACATTTTTTTTGCATTGGAGCAAATGGAAATTCAACGTTTAATCGAAAGGTTACCAACGGAAGAGCATTCTGTGGCAGTTTGATGGTGCTCTGAGTAGTTTCTTCAAAAATTGTGTTTTTTTTCAAATGATTTGCATTTGAAAAAAAGCAAGAAGGCGCGTTTGAAGTTTGGAGGAAGTCAATCGATCCCCCGATTCCCACATCGACAACACATTGGCCGGCTTTCCTTCAGAATTACCAATGGCTTGATTTTGCTTCCTCACTACCGGAAGGTAGGGAAGCCTTGGATTCGTGATTGAGTCATAAAATTTATGTCCTCCAAAATGAAATTTCCGCTAGGTACCGTTTTGCACGCTTCTATCTGCGCAAAAACTAGTCGTAGAGAGCTGAAATGTTGAGAATATACGCGGGTTGGATCGCAGATGATCCCTTTCCAGGCATCGAGGAACATTTTTTGTTTGATGTCTGTCAGCCTGTATGTCCGTCTGTCTGTCTGTCTGTCTGTATGTGGTAATTCCTTGTAACGCCCATAACTACCCGAAATAATGATCGAAATGGGCTGAAATTTGGAGGGTAAGTGTGGGTTGGGTCACAGAGGGTCGATCAGGAATAATACTTTGATACTTCCAAATGAATTGCATTGGAATCGTAATGTGACTTCCGTCTGCGCATGCGCGAACATGAAATAATGACCATATTCTTGTAACGCTTCTATCTGCGCGAAAACTAGTCGTAGAGAGCTGAAATGTTGAGAATATACGCGGGTTGGATCGCAGATGATCCCTTTCCAAAATCATGAAAATCGTTTCGTCTGCGCATGCGCAAAGTGAAATACTTTATACGCCCATAACTGCCTTAAATATTGTTGAAATGAGTTAAGATTTGGAGGGTCGATCAGGAATAATACTTCAACAGCTCCATATGAATTTAACTTGAATCGTACTGTAACTTTCGTCTGGGCATGCGCGAACATGAAATAATGACCATTTTCTTGTAACGCTTCTAACTACGCGAAAACTAGTCGTAGAGAGCTGAAATGTTGAGAATATACGCGGGTTGGATCGCAGATGATCCCTTTCCAAAATCATGAAAATCGTTTCGTCTGCGCATGCGCAAATGTGAAATAATTTATACGCCCATAACTACCTTGAATATCGTTGAAATGAGTTCAGATTTGGAGGGTCGATCAGGAATAATACTTCAATAGCCCCATATGAATTTAATTTGAATCGTACTGTAACTTTCGTCTGGGCATGCGCGAACATGAAATGTTGACAGCTTCTTTGTAAAACTTCTAACAACGCGAAAAATAGTCGTAGAGAGCTGAAATGTTGAGGGTACACGCGGGTTGGATCGCAGATGGTCCCGTATCATAACGAACCTACCCAACTATTCTGTATGTTCATGTGATTGAAGTGAGGAAGCTATACTGCCTACTCGAATTGGCAGACGTTTTTATTACTTCAATTGAAAATTAATCGAATAGTCTTACTCGATATACTAGGATCGATTTTAGGAACCTAGCAATAACCTTTCAGTTATTTCTTACTTGTTATTCGTTTCGAGCGGCTTAGCGGTCTGATTTTTATGGACTGAATAGTTGGGTTTTTTAATTCCATCATGACAATATCGAAATGCGTTTTCAAAAACAAAAAAACCGGGGAAAAGTTTTCGCGGTTAGACGAACGTTGGATACAGTTCGTTTTTGCGGACATCCCAGAACCTTCGATTAGTTCAGTCGACATTGACATGGCAACAAATTCTGCTCCAGTATTATTATTAATGTTGGATTATTATTGACAAAGGTATGCGATATCATTATGTAATGTTTTATTGGCTAAAGATGATACGAAATAGGTACTATATACTAGATACTAAGCGTATTATGTACAAGCTTGTACGGAACGTTGCATAGGACCGCTGGACTAGGGATAGAGAGCGCTAGAGCTAGATCTAGATAATATGGGTCTTATGGGGGGGGGGGGGGGGGGGGCTCATGGGACGACTTTAACAATCAATGTTGGGAATCGATTATAACTGATGAAGTCACGAGAAACACTGAAAAACGGGGAGCATTGCATTTTGGGGCACTCCTAACCACCGAACTTGAAATTTTCTAATTGCAATCGATTCAGCATAAATATCTACCTGTTCTAGTTTCAGAATCAATTATAAAAACACTTTTTTTCCTTTTTTTTTTACTAACAACTTGTGGGTCCATAAAGACACTCGAGTGACAACCCACACTATTTTGAACACTCTTCGTGTGCCTAAAACTAGGAATAGAATGGGTTTTGACATGAGAGAATTAATCTATTGTAGAACACTCCCGTCATAGTGACAAGCAAGAGGTTCGTTCCAGGGCACCTGAGGTCATGAAGTAATTCGGCGCAATCGATATGCGCAGGGCTTGGGGTTCTGTGAAGCGTTCCAGCGAAGTTGAGTTCACGTTGTTTTACCAGCCCCGAGTTCTTGAACCGGTATATGAACTTCTTGCTCAAAACGGAGGGCAGGGTTGTGTAATTAAAACTCGAAGATAACCCACCCTGCTGATGTGTATAAACCCCTCCAAAAGTTTCAAGTATCCAGTCTTCTCACGCCAATGAAATTTATTGTTGCTTGCATTTCTTGCGGTCGTTTATTAGGAAGGTTTCTAGTTCAGGTGTTCCAGCGTTTCACTTCATAAACCGAAAAATTCATGAACTCATCCCCACCAGTTTGGTTCTCGCACTGAGTACTAGTACATGTTCTATTCACGGCGCTGGAACAAACCTAAGGAAAACGGTGTGTATGTAATACACGTGGCACTTTCACAAATTATTAGTTACCTAGCTGGTTAAAAGAAAATAGGTATTTGTTGTTTACCTAGTGTACCTATTCAATGTTATCATTTGCACGATCCTATATAGGTACCTAATGTTTCCATTTGAACAACAGCTACATGTGACTGTGTCAACGAGCTTTGCCCATGGGTGTGGAAAATTTACTTATTATTATTTTAAAATGAAAGTAAATTTCGTTCTGAGAACTTTGACACCAACCGCAATCTCCTACGATAGCTACCAGTTAGTTTTTTCAGAAGTGGCCGAGGCGTTAAGGCTATACGTTTTTGCTTTTACACTTTTTAGACCACTTTCATTATTTTGAGGAATAAAAAGCAGATTTCTACGTTTTCGACTGCGCTGAACACGAATCCATCGAAAGAAATTTGAAATTTCAGCTCCTTCGGGCAGTTACGCGTGCGTGTGTGTTCGCATTTCTGCGAGCCGGCACCTCACGACTCAATGGTCCACATTGGCTAAAATTTTGAACGTAGTTCGGGGTTAGGTCCTAGTTGGTCCCGTATCAATTTTGTCGCATTCGTATCAGTAGAACTGCGCATACGCAAACGTGAAAAACGTCGAACCCACATATCTCACGACCCAGTGATCCAAATTGGTTCAAATTATGAAGACAGTTCGGGTTTAGGTCTTCGCTGGTCCTGTACGAATTTAGTCGCAATCGGATTAGTAGTAGACACTGAGCGTGCGCAAACTTGAACACCGTTGGACCGCCATAACCCGCAACCCAATGGTCCAAGCAAACCATTTTTCTTTAATCTGGTCCACTATTATAGTCTAGTCTCTTTGTGTTCTATATATTTAGATCATTGTTCAAACCTTGTTAATACGGGGAATGACGCTTCTTATTTTCTTCAATGAACCTACTTTTTGTAGGAGAATGGGATCTGGTATCAAAATTCTCAGGATGGGATCTGCTTTCATTAAATAATAGTAATAATAATAATATATAAACTAAAGTCGTGGGTAACGCTCATTGTGGTTTGGAATTGGCAGTTGGTCGTGTTGAGTTTACACGCCTACAGGTAGGTACTATCACTAGCTCACTAGGTTTGTTCGCACTGGCTTTTTCTTATGGTTAGCTGACTCCTAAAAAACCATAAGAAACTAATCGTGAACCAGGTACCATCTTTATAAGCGTCTGAGAAGAGTTCAAGATTGATAATGGTAGGGGTCTGATCAGTTTCTCGTCAGCCCTGCCTTTTGTGTGCTGGAATGAAGATCAGAAAACTGACTTTGTATTAGTCAGGAAAACACTGCAAAAAGCCGGTAATGGATAATATTATACAGTCCGAAAAGAGTCCGAGAGTCACTGCGAATGGTCAAACGCCTTTCTGGAGGTCAGATAACCATCAGATGGTCACTGCGAACAAACCTATCCAAGGTTCCAGTTTTATTGAGTGCTGGTTCTTATAAACACTATAAAGAGGTAGTATTCTTTCCTATTTTGTGGTTGAATTTGTCTCATTTTATATCAATCACCTTGTACAGTGTTCTGTCTGGAACACGGGTTACGGTTGGGCGGCTACGAATTCCGTCCCGGACCCTCATTAAAATATTAAACCGGCTTAAAAAACCTTGGGATTCCGTCCCTACCATTAGCGTGGGGCCCAGCGACACCTTGGGATTCCGTCCCCACAACTTGGACCCAGCCTACTAAAACCTTGGAACTCCGTCCTGAGGAAAGTCAAAAAAACTGCAGATATTGTGAAACAGGACAGGTGAAAACAGGTGAAACAGTAACCTGATTCAACTGTACACCAATAAACAATTGAGTAAAGCTGAATTTGTCTCATCAGTCGCGAATTTTTTCGCTGATACAGTTGGGAAAACCACTACCCCTTGAACTGCTTTGTGCCACATTTTTGACTCATTGTATTTTATACAATTCGTACTTGTATAGTATACTATAATAATTATCTGCAAAAGCAAAAGCATTCGTCGTACGTTATATGGATATAATAATATTATTATATACGGTATCCGAACCCGTACATAACAGTCATAATAACACGTACGTGGATATGCGTTACATAATATCGGTCGGACCTACGTACCTCCACCGTTGTTCTCCAGATGATAACTTGTGTCCTTCAGCGATTAGCATGCAGTTGCCAAGCTCACTTTCAATTATTTCAATTTTCAACGACATTTATAACGAAATGACACCACGAGCACTGTTTGTGTCATCACAAACTGATACTGAGACGATCTGTTTGTTTACAAAGAGTTCTAATCAACAATGAGGGAGATCATAAGGGACGGAATCCCAAAGTCCGCTCGCACCGTTCACCAGGCACCGGGACGGAATTCTAAGGAACGCCCGAGCTGAGGGATTATCGCACGCATTATCGTCGTCGTATTTACGAGCTCCCGGGACGGAATCCCAAGGCGCCCTTACGGTTATTACTCACAAAATAACATCAAGTCAACTGGAATGGTCGCCGTTCAGTTTGCTGCAGACGACACGTAACGTTCTAGTTTACAGCAGAAGACATCACACTACTAGACTTGAATGACTTTCCTCCTCATGAGAAAACCTGTTAGCCCTAACAGGCCAATGGAGGCGATCAGAGGGCAAATGAACCCCCAGGAAACGAGAAAATACGAGAATCCCCAGCCTTTGATCGACACACTGGAGAAGGCTTTCACTGTATGCGTCAGCGGCAGTAGCTTCCCAAGGTATTGCATCGTGAAATGCTGTCCCTCTATCGGCCAAAAACAACCTGAAATCAGTAGGTAACGAACATATAGAATTCAGGAACTCGACTGTGACACATATCCGAGAAATCGTGAGTAGCATTTTTCTTTAGGAACCCCAATACCCGCAGTGCTCTAGCAGTTATGTCCTCAATGTGGAGGTAAACGTAGGTGAGGGTCACTAGCAACTTGGGAGTCACAAAGGGTGTAACAGCAGGTGGTGAGACATGCCGCTGTGGAACAATCAACAATGAATTAAATGAATGTGCGGTGGAATTAGCAGAGGTTCAAAATTATCGACGAATGATTACCTACTGAAGACCTAGTGGTGAGAATGAAATATTCCATACGCACTAATAATGCAAATCAAATTTTACCACAAAGTCCAAAAGATGCCAACATAGAGCCAATGCCTGCGTACATAAGGGCAGATTCCTGGCTCATCGCAAGGGCAAGGAGAATACCTGCAGAACACAATGCATCATTTAGCATAGATCCCTCAAGTTGCTAAAAGGTTCTTACTCGATGCTGTAAAAATATAGGTCACATCACGCCTGAAAGCGTCAAATATACTATTCTACTTGAGTATACGAACTCAATATTCATATGAGGTTTAGGTGGAATTCCAAAGACTGCCTGAGGGGCTCTCAGAGATTTACATTTGGCTCAAAATAATGACGGAGACGAATGATACGCTTTTGATTTAACTAGGCACAGGATCAACGTTAGCAACTACATTCAAATGTCTGCTGATCATGACCATTTTTATTTGCTCCCGATTCGACCAAGTAGGATAGCGGTGGCCAAGTTATCACTTTTGAAAGGAGAAAAAAGTATGAAATTCTATACATCAAGATTTTAGTCTATTTGTCTGTTTGTCAGTTTTTGCATTCGAAAATCCTTTCCAACTAACGGCTGGACGTACCTACAATGCTCCGGGTGGTCTCAAAAAATTCGAGACTAACTTAAAAAGATTTTTAAAAACCATGCCCTTCTATTGAAAGTTTTCCAGCTACACCTCTCTGAAAATTTCAAACCCTATTTTTCACCCCTTAGGATGACTGGCAGTAACCACGAGCTTCGCAGGCACACTAGACCCCAAATGGGACCTACAAACCGGGAGGTACGTGCTCCGGGTGGTCTCAAAAAATTCCCAAGCGATATAAATTTAAAACATGGAACACGGTACATCACAAGCTCAAGTCCACTAAAACCTCAAAAAAACCTCGAACTGCCGGACTGCCAAGCTTCGGAGCACATCTAGGGTGTGCGAAAGAACGACGATTTTGGACCAAAATTCAAGGTAAATTTTTAGGCTGAAACTTTGTTAGAACTTCTGTTCTTCGCTCATTGGTCAAAATAGACTTCATATTCGGTCTCCTCACCCTAAAAAACATGGAAAACGATACCTCACAAGGTCATGTTACTAAAAATCAAAAAACCCTATTTTTACACACATTTTTCACCCATAACACCCTTGGATATATTTCGGTCGGGCTGCAAAGTTTCGGGACACAACTAGGACCCAAATAGAGCCTGTGCGCGAAAGAAAGAATTGTTTAGACCGAAAATAAAGGTAGATATGGATGGAATGGCGTTCAGTGGACGAACGCCGCATTTTTGGAATCTAAGCCCCTTGAAACGTAAAAGAACAAATTTTGAGTGGGTGTTCAAAAAACTTTTTTTTGAGCAAATCTATAGTATAGTATAGTATAGTATCTATCGATCGAAGATTGAGGTAGAAATAACGATTATTGTCAAAACCTGGCTACGAAACATTGTGAACGTACCGTAAGCCATTCCAAATAATTCGCTGACAATTAGGAGGAAGTAGGCGCTAGTGATGCTGCCGATCATGAGGTTGCCAAACCAACCGAAAGCGACCAAGAAGAGGAGGAAGGTTTGGATGTTGAGTATCACCATTTGGATGAGGCCTTGAGCTGTTAAAACTTCAACCATCGTCAATCCTGCACCACAAATTTATCGTAAGACGCAGCGTGTCGGCACTTGATGCTTCTTCAGCAAAAACATAGCATGTGACATTATGCTCCGAGGTGAGTACGAAGTACCTCGTAACATGAAAGTGGTATTTCCGCGCTGACGTACCTGCGATTTGATAACGCTCCAAAAGTCCAGCGTGTTTTTCCATCATTATAGCGGTGGATGTGTAAACGAACGTCATGTAGAAAACGAATCTGCCAACATTGAAATGATTAAGTTATTATAAAACTCTGACAGCCCGGTGAATCCGAAGATCTGGACATAAGGAAAAAACATCTAACTGAAATAATCATTATTAACGGTATCTAATAAATTATTACTGCTCCTTGCACCTAAGTAGACACTTACGGGTTCAACAAACCGGGAAGAAGGGAAGTCACGTCATTGGCATCTGCTCCGAAAATGGGATGTAGAAACTGGAAAAATATGTCTAATTACAATAATTTATTAAAAACCGTAACTAATGTCAGAAGTTGGAGTTTTTGGGTTTTCTATGTTCTGGAGATTATTATGGTCCATATGGTGTTTCACTGAAATTCGCTCAAGGAGTCGATAGCATTCCGTTCGTAACATACTCGTACTAGTGATTCTAAAATAATTTATGTAGCTACGTAGGGTACGTAAATGACGAGGGACCATAATTGTAGGGGGGGGGGGGGGGGGGTATTCGAAATCGGAGGAGGACTTACCGAAGACCCTTGTAAATATTTTGATTTTCATAAGCTAGAATAAAAGTTTGTACTCACCTCGATCGGCATTCGGGCAAGTCTTTTATCGATCCCGCACTGATCACAAAGCTCTTCAAGCAACTTCTGCAGAGCGTTATAGATTTCCATAGTGATCTTGTAAGCTGTGACAAAATCTGAAGGCAAAACAGGAGGTTTTATTGTATACTGATTATGGTAAGTAACGTTGAAACTTATTTGTAGTATGTAAATATGAATGATAAATAGAGCACATTTGCCGATGATTCCTAATAAATTTGGCCTCCAATTTCTTATAGAGGGTGCAACAAAATCCTTTCTGCCAAACATTGGGGTCTTTCAGAAATTTCAGATCGGTCAATGAAATTGTTACCCCCCCTCTCTTGCAATACCTCGCTGACATCCGATTACGGTACCTATCCTTGATGCAATTCTACTGTGCTAGAGCCCAGTAGATGACAATAAACACGACTAGTACTAAGTTTATGTTTTATTACAGTCACAACTTACTGCTCATGTCACTTCTGACCGATAGAGAGCTCTGGTCTATAGTTCTCTGTGAGGAGCTCATCTGCTTCTCCAGCCGCTCCATCACCCCTTCAGTGAAGTTGTTGGGGACTTGAACTATAGCTATGATGTGGCCTCTTTTCCCGTCATAGTTGGCCAGCATTTCGTTGTTGTATTCGATCTGTCACAGGAAAAAATCAGACAACTAATGTGCCACAAGCATTCGGGTTGCCCTTCAGATCGTCCAATAGGTGCCTATGAGCACGTGGGTAGAGTGAAGCTAAGTGCCACACCTTAGTCGAATTTTTATAATTGTTGGACAGCCTGTTCTAGAGTGCTGAGTTCGTCATTTTTGAACAACTATGACCTGTGATTTTCATCGCATCTTACACATGGATCAAACCTCTTGTAGAAATCCGTGTGTTACGACGAAACTGTGCGATCTGTGCATGAGATTAGCTATTCCACTTGAATCTTATAGATATTTAAGAAAGAAATGGGGGGGGGGGGCACTATCGCAGGCCACCTTCAGGATTTAAGACCATGATTTCACAGTACCTCTGTCACGAATTTGGGCGTATTGATAAGCGAAGTAATGGAGTATGTAACAGTGCGGCTATTCTCGAGTATTTTTGGGTCCGGTGGAGACGGGATCGGTGGTCGGAAGCCTAATTGATATCCCTTCTTAACCGGCGATAATCTCGCTGGTCTAGGAGGGGGACTATCGAGGGGCCACCCCCCACTGTCACTCTCTGTCACAAGTATTTGGGCGCAATTATAAATGGAGACATCAGTGTGACTACTGAAATCAAAGCACGCATAGCAGCCGATAACTGATGCTTTTGGGCAGCCCAGAGGCTCTCAAATTCTCACAAATCACTGTCTACAATACTATTATACGCCCTGTAGTCACATAAGGCTGTGAAACATGGATCGTTACTACCGCAAGTGAGCGCAAGAGTGTTCTGGGTGCGTAAGATTTTACGTAAAATCTTTGGCCCCCCTATGTGAGGCCAAAGCTAGAAGCTAGGAATGTGGAGGGGATGTGGTCGACCTGGCCCAGTGGCCCAGCATGGCGTGTTGTCAGCCTTCTACAGTTGAGAAGGCTCTCGGAGGACCGGAGCGTCGGTTAAGTAACAAAGTATAAAGGAAACTTACGACGGGGTATCGCGACCTGAGGATCTCCAAATAGCTGCAGTAG
This sequence comes from Leptopterna dolabrata, assembly GCA_954871275.1. Lineage (NCBI taxonomy): Eukaryota > Metazoa > Arthropoda > Insecta > Hemiptera > Miridae > Leptopterna > Leptopterna dolabrata. The sequence continues at coordinate 40,186,265 of OX940979.1, read as the reverse complement.
AAGTCAGACATGGTGAGGCAGGGACGGATGAAGGTTTGATTGGACTGGAACTGACAGTCGTGGCGCTCGTGGGACAGAATCCCAATGGGGTTGAGGATCATGTTCTTCAGATCAACGGTGCAGCAGATCGCAATGCTGATCACTGGTACCAAAATCACGAACACTGTCACTCTGCAATGTAAACAATCGGTGCCAACCATTGGGATTCATGGGAAAGGTAATTACTCATTCTCTTATTATTCCGAACCCTGATTCCCAATGGAATTTTAAAAGGGAGATCCAGGAACAGAATTTTAATGTTTTAACATAATTTTTCCACGTTGCATTGCAGTAAAAACTTCTGGTAATGTGTACTACGGATGATAAATATACCTTAGCTAATAATAGGTACCCCAAAGTTATAAGATGCTCACCCCCATCGTCTTGATATTCAAGTGCAGTAGGACGAGGCGCATCTGTAAAGCTGTGCAGGTGGTCTAATTTCCAACGAAATTCATCACAACTTACGGAATATTACGGTAAGTCCATATCATGTTCTTGCGGAGTTGAGCTTTGAATCGAGTAGTGTTGAATAAACCGCCGTCCTTGCTAAAGGGCTCTTCAAGGTCCAGTACCGGTGGATAAGTCCCTGTCTGAATTCAATGATTCATTTGAATAATAGTAATACATTTTAATGATGTATCGTATCATGTCTGCGGGCCGTAAACTATCAGAGTCCATTTCGGTGAAAATAAGATTGTGGTGCGCCATCTTGTAAGTTTTTAAATCAAATCTAAGACATGAATCGCTTATGGAAAAGAAGAATAACAATAACCGTCCGGGTACCTATGGGGAAGATATTAATATGAGGTGCCGTTTATTTTAGATGTGATTTTTGACACTTATTAGTGGAATTACGCCAAATCTTAAAAATTTGATACTAATCGTTCTTTTCCTCAACTCTTCAAATTTAAGTATATTAGAATCATAATAATTCGTCAAATTACAGCGTACTGGCCTGTCGTGGGTGTCATTTGGGAGCATCGTCTCTAGTCAGCTGTGTTATTAACTTTACTCACTAGCATTACTGTACGAGTGGACTTACGAAAGCACTGTCTTCTCCTTGTTTCCGGCTTAGTTGTAGGAAAACTTCCTCGAGCGACTCGCACTCATATCTGACCATCAGACTCTGCGGAGATTGTTCGGCCAGCAGCACGCCACCTCTCATAAGCCCAATCTGATAAAGTGCTCTAATATCAGAAATACTGTAGTATAGTATTTTTCCATTACAGTGTTTACTATACTAGCATAGTACTGTGGCATAGTACTTGTTCGGACTTCACCGAAGTTGTAGGTAACCAGGGAGTTGCTACTAATTGCCTATGATGTCTTCACCCCCTCCTCCCCTCCCACCATATGTCCCAAAATTCTTGCCATCGAGCGTACGATAGAGTTTTGAGGTTGCTCTTCCGATTTTATACGCAATAACCAAAGAAGTTGGAATAGGGGATAGAGATGGCACATCACCATCAGCCATTGGGAGCTTTTGAAGCAAGTAATCGAAGCTTGGGGTGGAGTCCTTGGTCCCTCATTCCCCCACATGTTACATCTCCTTGACAATCACGCATTGCGCCTTTCTTTTTTAGTTCATTCTGTACTTTGCTCTTTTTGGTAATAAGCCGTTCACGAGTTCGTTTAATAATCATTCACGAGTTCCTGCTCTTTATTGTAATTTTAAAGTTACATATAATGCAAAAGCGCCCAACAGTTCTTGTTGGGATTCACTCTATCACGATTTGGTTGCCAACCGCACACATGACTGCATTCAACAACTTTTCCATTTTTCCCCAATTTGGAGTATAGATTCTTTGTTTGTTTACGATAATATATTTTGTATTCCGCAAACCGGTTTTTCCTGTAACAAGGGTTATGGGCCCAGAGCACTTCGAAATGGCGCGAGAAGTCCGAGGAGAAGAGAATGTAAAACTAAGTGGAATGGTGAAACTCAACAAAACGAACTATAAAACATGGAGTTTCAACATGGAAATGGTGCTCGACGATCGTGATCTATTGGATGTCATTACAGCAGAGGACGATGAGTATGAGACGATCCCTCCTGCCACAAAGAAGAAGGCATATCGCTTGATTGCCTGGACGATAACAGAGGAAATCCAAGAGGAGATTTTAGACATCAAGTGTCCGAGAGCATTATGGAGAAAACTGTCAACCAAGTTCCAACCTATGACTCGACTCCGCAGGCTTCAGGCATCAAAAGCTTTGTACACTGCGAAAATGGGACCAGAAGAGGAAATGGAGGCATACTTAAGTAGGGTGTTTAGGTATGCATCTGAAGTGGTGAAGGCCGGAAGTGCGAAAATAGACGATGAACAGGTATGTAATGTTCTCATAAATGGGTTACCTGACGACTATGAAACCACAGTAAGTATGGTTTGTACTTTCAAAGATGAAGATTATGTTCCAGAGAAACTTGAATCCCTTTTATGTGGGGAATACAAACGGAAGATGATGAAAAGAGAAGAAAATAAAGATTCGGCTCTGATGGTGCAAAGACCCAAGTCCCAAGGAGAGCCATTCAAATGCTACAAATGCAATAAATATGGACACACGGCCCGATTTTGTAGGAGTAAGGGATTTGTAAGATCGCAAACCGAGCCTCCGAAATCAGCGGAGCAGTCTATGGTAGTAACGTGCTTGTCCATTGGAAGTCATGAAGCGTGCGAATGGTTGCTTGACAGCGGAGCCAGTAGCCACTTTACGCCCCATAAAACGGATTTCACCAGTTATGAACCCATAGAAGGAGATAAGATGGTTACAGTGGCTTCAGATATCCACTGTAAGATATTTGGAATAGGTAAAGTGGTCATAATTTCAGAAACTGAGACATGCCGATACGAAATCGCTTTGAACGATGTTTATCACGTACCTGATTTTCGCTTCAGGTTGTTATCAATGGCGAGGCTTGACATTAAAGGGTACGAAATATCTTTGGGCGGTGGACAGTGCAGTGTCTTTAAAGGAGAAAAATTGATACTAACAGCATCTCGCAGCGAATCAAACATGTATGCCCTGCAAGGATGCCGAATTGTAAGTACTGAGTTAGCTCATGTAAGCACCCTCAAGTTTAGCTGGCATCAGCGATTTGGACACGTCAATACCGAATCACTAAGGTTGATGGCTGATCGCTCAATGGTGAGAGGTATAGATGTAAGAACTACACTGTCGAACAAACAGTTATGTGATGTATGTCTGAGGGGTAAAAATGTCAGAAAGGCTTTCCCCAAAGTCAGTAAGCAAGAGACCAAAGGTTTACTCGAGTTGGTTCACTCCGACATTTGTGGGCCATTGCCAGTGGAAGCAAAGGGAAGATATCGTTATTTTATGACGTTCATTGATGATTTTTCGAGAAAGTCTTTTGTATATTTCATGAAAACGAAGGATGAAGCTTTGCAGATCTTTAAAACGTTCAAGTTGATGGTAGAAAAACAAACAGGAAAATACATCAAGTGCTTGCGCAGTGATAACGGACGGGAATACGTCAATAACGCCTTTGACTCATTCCTGAAGGAGAATGGAATAATTCGACAGTTGACCAGCCCATACAGCCCCCAGCAGAACGGAGTAGCTGAACGTCTGAACAGAACTCTGTTGGATTTATCTCGAGCTATGCTTATTGAGTCACAACTTCCAAAGTCCTTTTGGGCTGAGGCCGTTAACACAGCTTGCTACATCAGAAACAGATGCCCTACTACTCATAGAAATGTCATTCCAGAGGCGATGTGGACTAGAAATAAACCGAGTGTTCGCCATTTACGACCCTTTGGGTGTAAGGCATACGTTCATGTCCCTAAAATCATGAGAAAGAAACTAGATGCGAAATCCAAAGTTTGTGTTATGTTGGGATATGCAAAGGCAACGAAGGGGTACCGATTGTGGGACCCAGTTGAACAGAAGGTCATCATAAGTAGGGATGTAGTTTTTGATGAAGAAGACTTTGGTCTGGACAGTACTAGCAAAGGTAATCCAGAAGATTACTCGGAAGTAGTATATTTCGAACATAATCCTGTGGCAAGAGAGAGAGTGCATACGGGAAATGTTGGCAGAGACTTGTCAACTGGTGAAACTGTTTCGCCAACCAGGGTGGAAGAAGTAGGAGTAGAAGAAAGAACAGAGGAACTGGAAGAAGAGATGCAACAACACTTGGAAGGGGATCCGCCACATGACGAGGAGCAACAACATTTAGAAGAAGAACAAAATCAAGATTCAGAAGAAGGAGGATTTTCAATGGTTCTGAGGGACAGGGCAACACTAAGACCACCTGCGTATTTGAATGACTTTTGTGTTCTATCTCAGGATAAAGTAGAGCCTAAAACATACAAACAAGCCATGAATGGACCTGATCGCGAATTATGGGCAGAAGCAATTGAAGAGGAGCTGTCATCTATGAGCAGTATGAATGTCTGGGAACTGACGGACTTGCCTCCAGGGAAATCGCCTATAGGCTGTAAGTGAGTGTTCAAGATCAAACGTCATGCTGATGGCAGTGTGGAACGGTACAAAGCCAGGTTGGTAGCGCAAGGTTTCACTCAGGAGCATGGTGTAGACTATGACGAGACATACAGTCCCGTTGTTAGTCTTTCTGCTATCAGATTGTTTCTGAAGTTAGCAGTACAGAATAAATGGCTAGTACATCAAATGGACGTGAAAACAGCATACCTAAATGGCAATTTGAAAGAAGATATATATATGCGGCTGCCTGAAGGTCTTGAAAATGTTGCTTCGGGAAAGAAAGTCTGTAGACTGGTCAAAAGTTTGTATGGCTTAAAACAGTCAGGTCGTGCTTGGTACGAGACTCTTGATATGAGGTTGATAGAAGGTGGGATGAAGAAAATCAGATCTGAACAATGCATTTATTTCAAGAAAACAGAAAGCAAGACAGAGATAATACTTGTTTATGTTGATGATTTGATCCTGATTTCATCTTGTCCTGCTGCAATGGAAGATATGAAGTCGATGCTACGGAAAAAGTTTGAGATGAAAGATTTAGGTGAGCTACACTATGTTCTGGGAATTGAGGTTAAGAAACAGCAAGATGGGTCATTCTTGTTGAACCAACGTAAATACCAACAAGAAATATTAGCCGAATTCAATATGGCTGATTGCAGACCGCTCGCAAGCCCTATGGACCCGAGTCAGGTACTGAATAAAGCACAATGCCCAAGTACCGCAGAGGAGAGACAAGATATGGCCAACGTTCCCTATAGAAGACTTGTAGGGAAGCTCATGTATCTGGCGCAAGCCACCAGGCCAGATCTATCTTTTGCAGTATCTAAACTTGGGCAATTTTTGTGTAATCCTGGAAGAACTCATTGGGCGGCAGCAAAGAGAATTTTAAGGTACTTGAAAGGAACAGAGAACTTTGCGCTCAGGATAAAACGAGATACAGATGAAATTAGTGCACATGCGGACGCAGACTGGGCAGGTTCCAAAGATGATAGGAAATCTACGACAGGTTTCATTGTAAGGGTGGGTAGCACGCCCATTGTGTGGAAATCCAGTAAACAGGCGTGTATTGCGTTATCAACTATGGAAGCAGAGTTTGTTGCTGTTTCATCATGCAGCATGGAAGTAGTCTGGCTGGAATTCATCCTCAGTGAACTGGGATACACAGTCAAGAAGGAACCGACGGTCTTGAGTGACAATCAAGCGGCAATCCAGTTCATAAAGGGCAATGGAGTGAGCTCCCATTCCCGTCATATAGAGATCCGATACTTCTATGTCCGAGAGCTGTGCAAGTATGGGAAGCTGCGTGTTGAGTACACGCCAACTGAAGACAACGACGCAGACCTGCTCACAAAACCACTCCTAGGGAACAAGAACAGAAGGATCATGGAGAGACTGGGAATTGCCGAGCATTGCCAACCTAATCGTGATTAGTGGGGGGGAGTTTGTTGGGATTCACTCTATCACGATTTGGTTGCCAACCGCACACATGACTGCATTCAACAACTTTTCCATTTTTCCCCAATTTGGAGTATAGATTCTTTGTTTGTTTACGATAATATATTTTGTATTCCGCAAACCGGTTTTTCCTGTAACAGTTCTTGTTATTTTTAGGAGTAGGTATATACTAATAGTAGCATTGACACCTTATTGTAGGATTCGATGACTCACACAATGATGCGCAGGATTTAAAAATCGCCTATTATAATGTAACTACATAGATCTGAGGAAACTCAATCAAAAATGTTGAGTGAAACTGAAATACATTCTGTGATAATTTTATGTACCGGTAAGTACCTATTTACCTATTTCAAAATGCGTGAAAATATGCGAGGCTAATAAAAGATATTCTGGTAGGTAGGTTTGTATAACTGTGAGATGTGAGAACGGAGATTTTTCCTTTTATCTAGCCTTAATTTCTTCTTTTTTTGCTCATTTTTAACAAAGCGCAACGGAAATTTGATAAATAGTTGTATGTAGCCAAATAGTACTTATTTGCCCATAACTCCAATATGTAAGAATAATAATTTATTTAAAATAAAAAATTGTTCAAAATCATTTGAAACTATGGTATTTGACCATAAATATTGCGGCTTGGAAAACACGAAAAGTTACAGTGTTATTACCCATGTAAATACTTACACAGTCTCACCAAATTTATAAGAAACACATTTTATGAAGCATTGTGCATGATATTTACTAGCAAGGGAGAGATTATTTAATCGGAGCCCTGATAAGATGAAAAAACAAAGAATTAATAGTAGTTTTACAGTTCATTACTGACCGTATGTGCAGCTTTGGCCTCTTCGATGTAGTGAGTGGTAATGACGATTGTCTTCCCCTGATTATTCACCAGATCCACGAACACCTCCCAGATCCTTTTAAAAATTACGGAAAACAAAAAATCAGGGTTGTGTTCAATATTATTGAATTTGAAATGATGGGCTCATACGGAACTGCTCCCCAATAATGGTGGATCGCTTCCGAGAGTTCGATTCTAACCATTTATGAGTCATTATTATCCATCTCAGGCTGACAGTTTTCAATGGTGAGGTCCCACTACTCACTTGTGACACAGCAGCGGGTCCACGCCTACAGTTGGTTCGTCCAATATCAAGAGTTCAGGGTTGTGAAGCAGAGTGACTGCCATTGACACCCTCCGCTGTTGCCCTCCACTAAACCAAATATTCAGGTCAGTTTTTCGATTTGGTCGATGATGTTTGGTTCGACTATTTGAAAATTCAGACCCACCTACAGTTACCGATTTTCCTGTCTTTCGGGGGTAGCTCGAGAAATTTGATCAGTTCCGCAGCTTTCCTGTACAGCAGGTCATATCCCATTTCGTAGAGGCGGCCATAGTATTCGAACACTTCCATTATCGTGAGCTCCGTGTTCAAAGCTATTTCCTGGAAATATGCACAGCACTATGCAGACTACGTTTTGAAAACAAATGACTTACAACTATGTGAGAGTCAAGTAATTTTGTGGACATTTTGTAAATCCAAAATTCGGAGCAAAGAATAGTAGCTTTTAAAAATGTGTGATTCTTTATTATTTAGTTTATGGGTCCGTTTCCAATATCTTGACTTTGTTGGAAAGGAAGTAAGTACAACTTACAAGACAAATTAAATGAATGGGGAATACCATCGTTAAGAAAATTATCCATGAACACGTCTTGGTTTTTACCAAATAATTTTACTACTATTTTGGCATTGTGTACACCTACCACACTGCGTAGAATAATATTCCAATCGAAATTTACTTGTGGCATGTAACCGATCTGTTTTCTTCTAGTGAACATCAATTTCAAGGATCCGGAATCCAAAATCTGCCGCCCTACGATGCAGCTGAGGAGAGTCGTTTTTCCGCAGCCGCTGGGTCCCAGAAGACCGTATCTGGTGAGTGAAAAATACTTGAAGTTGTGCACTCATTTATTCAAGTAAGTTGTGCAACAGAGATTGAGTGAGACAGTGAGATTGGGAGTTTTCTATAGACAAGAAATGTACCTAGTGCAATGCCAATAACATTTATTGGATTGATAAGGTGTAAAAAAGTAAATTTTTTTATGCGAGTATTATTTTTGTGTATAAATTGGAAGCAAAATGTACCTGTAAGTATCAAGAAAAATGAAGCGCTTACTTAGTGTTTTGTTCACTGAGAGTTTGGGCATTTTGGGTAAATAAATTGCTCTGATACGTATTACCCGCACTGATCAAGTACTTCAATTTGAACTTCAATTTATGAGCACAAGGACCAATTTATTTTGCAAAAAATACGAAGTTATGTATTGTTTATGAATTCGACTTGACGAACGATAACCTCTTCGAGAGATGAAATTTTTCTGAAAATTCGGAAGCTAAGAAACAAACTATTGCTGCCAGAACAAACTTTTGGCCTTTTGGATCACAACATGATTTTCAGGCTATTAATAGCTGACTTGGCAGGTATCAAGTTTCTAGAATAGGTACCTAGTTAAACTAAGGATAAACTGTAGTAGATGGAGAGATAAACTCACATAGTGCCCTGGCGTATAGTCATGTTCATACCCCTGAGGATGACGGCGGTTGGGGTATATCGCTTGAAGCCGTTCCGCATTTTGACGGCTGGCAGTTCGACGTTAGCTGACGCGCTCATCCTGCCACTCAAATGTCGATCAGTGATCAGCCTTAAGCAACAGAAATAAATTTTTTTTTTACCAAAATCCTTCGAAAATTCACGTTTTGGATTCGGTCATTTTGAGGAAGAAAAGTTCTCAAATTTAGGAATCCCATTGACGCCGAGCCATTTCTCGTTCTTCCGACGGAGCACAACTTTGATGGTTGGCGTATCTGCTACTATTAAACTACTTGTCCTTTAGTACACCAGAGTAGGAGTTTCAGGTCAGAGAAAATCCGAGAATAGCCCAACAAGTTCGAAGTTTGAAAAAAAAAATCACCCAGTCACATCTTGGAATCATTCATAAGCTTGTATTGCTTCCCCATCTGATGGCGCAGGAAAAATAGATGGCAGATCAGCCCGAATCAGAAAAAAATTGTACATTAATGAAAGGTGGAGAAACCTCTTTTGGCATGATGTTTACGGAACAGAAGATTTTATAAAATTTAGATGGGGGAAGTGGGTTTTGGGGCGGCGGGAAGGGGGAAAATACCCTTAATTTCAGTTATACAGTTCCAATCGAGTGGGGTATCATTTTCGAATGGATTTTCAGTGCTGAATCGAGCGATACGACTCCCATGCCGGTAGGGTCAGCTGTTTTAGATAAAAATGCGATTTGTCCAAAAATCGTGTGAAACGCCAAAAATAGGGTGAACATGCCCCGCATTTTATTTCGGTTAGTTGTGATCGAGTTTACTGTTATTTTCGAAAGGTTTTTGCATGCTGAATCGAAATAAACTATCGCCAAGTTAGGTTAACTGATGTTGACGTGCAGAAAAACGTAGCAGGAAAGCTTGAAATTGGCTGTTTTCCGAGTTCCGTTTATGTGGAAAACAGTTAATGAGTGTTCCACTCGGTTCAGCATGAGAAGAAAAAAATACTGAAAATGAAACCCAACTTGAACTGAACCTGTTAAAATCGCAGTGTCAGAGAACATGTAAAACGGTCATACCTAGGACACGCTTTTCAGCATGTTAACCTTACCGTTAGAATGGTTAATCCTACCGACTTGGAGATGGTTTATTAACCCAAACTCAATCATAAATAGTCTAAATAAAATGCTGGGCCTTTTCCCCCTATTTCTGGTTTTCACTCATAATGTTTGGCTTTTTCTCGAAAGCGACTGATCCTACCGGCATGGGAGTGGTTTCTTTCGATTCAGCCATTGAAATCCATTCGAAAATGATAACCCACTCGATTGAACATGTAAACTTGAAATTAAGGGTACCCCTCCCCCCCCCCCCTCCCCCCCGGGTCAACTTTTAAAGACTCTTCAGTAAACCTCTTGCAAAAAGAAAATTTTCCACGAAGTTTCAATAACTTACCAATATTGTTTTACTCAAACTATTTTTCCTACACTAACCGAGATCAGAGCATGTCAACAGTTTAGCCAAATTTAGTGAACATTTTATTTCGAAGACAATGGTGTAGTGGCCAATTTCTGTTAACAGAACCCCAATCGTTAGATATAAATGGGGATAATCTCAAAGGGGGTTCTCGACCACTCAATAGAAACTAGTGAGTATCTTGAGGGTCAGTGATAAAAACTCTTCATTAGCCCGACGTTTTGATTTTAAAAAACCATCAGGGCTGTAAGTACCTACATTAGAACTACCTATGCGTCAGTTGTGGCTACGTACCTAATCAATAAACAACTAATAGCTACAACTACATGGTAACATCCGTTCTTAATTGCAAGGACTAATGTCAAGTGATAACAACCCAGCAACCCAGTTAGAGCTAAGTAGGTACATACGTACTGTCGTGATTCCCTCTCAGAATCCACTCCTGTAATATCGTGTGATTTTACCAAATAAACGCGGAGAATGCCGAGCCCCAACCACCATCCGCCTCCGGGGAAGGGTGGAAAAGTCCCTATAAATACTCGCCCTTCTGGCCATGAGACGTTCGGGATCACGTGTGAGCACCCCCGTTTTCCTTCTCCAATGCCCACCATCTAGGCATACCCGTTCACAGCTAACTCCGCTTTTTGCTTGCCCGCACCCCTCATCTTTTACCGCCGCACTTCAACTTTTCGCCCCTTCCCAACAAAGCTATCTACCTATTGTCTCTTAGTTCACTGCCAACAATTATAGTCCGATCTAAGGGTGCTCAAAGTCGAACTCAATGCTAAGTTCTGCAACTACTATTGAATGTCGAAAATTAGACTCGCGATGATTTGAAGATCCTGAAGATTTGAACATTTTTTAAGCTCATAACGAAGGGTAGATGCGGTGAGTTAGTGGAAATCCATCTTCAAAAACGACATATGTATCAGAAGAAATAATAGTCTTTATTTCCACGAGAATTACTTACACTTGTAGACCGGTTTCGGATGTTAAACCATTATCAATACAACATACAACCTCTCGTCATACAACCTCTAGTCTTTATTACCTCTCGTGGTAATAAAGACTAGTTCTTCTGATACATCTCGTTTTTTTAAGCTCCCTTCAAATATCGCGGTAATTTACAAAAAAAATCCTTCTAAAATCTAACTCATGCTCTCCAGATCTTGCATGAACCCTTTTCCAAATCAAATTAATCGTTTTCCAAAGCAAATGAATCCTTTTGCCAAATTAAGCCAAATGCGAGGAAACTAACAAAATTATCAGTTCCAGTCTTGAGAAACAATGCAACAGTTAGAGGAGAACTCACTATATTATAATATACAAAATAAATACAAAATAGAATCGATATTTTGAAAGATAAACTATCACAACACCAATATTGACACATAAATCCAGTATTGGTATTTGACTCGAAAATATTGTAAAAACTATATTTCGCCTACCTTCCAAAAAACTTTTCAGTGTAAACAACGCTATGAATGATTAACAAATTAATACGTCAAACTTTGAATTCCATTTCTATAACTTTGCATCACAAAAAATTATCAGTTCGATTCACTCAGCAAACCCCTTCCAAATTTCTGTTACTGGCGCCCCTCATCATCCAAAGGATTTTCTAACAGAAGTCGTGCCGAGATTTCTATCTGCTTCTCTTTTGAAGGTAGTCCCATCCGATTACTCGTTTTCTTCACAATCATTTTTTTGAACTGTTGAACTGTTGAACTTGTTTCTGGGGCGAAGCATTTTTGTTGGTGTTGACTTTGGTTTTTTCCAAGAAATCGCGAGCATCACCATGCGAACATTGGATAAGTGACTCTATCACTCTGGTTTGATGGGTTTCAGGCGATCGATGAGGCACTCAAAATGTGATGGTTCAAAACATAGTGAGAAAGCTTCTTGGAACATGCTTAACGCCATTGCTTTTTTCTTTTCCAAGTCTTCTGTTGGTTTTGGGCGCGACAGCTCCCTCAAAAGTACTTGCTGTTCATCATTAATTCGCTCATTCTCTGGAACATCCATCACTAAATCCCCCATAATTTGAAGATGGTTAGAGTTAATGTCCACAACTGAAACGGCGACTGGTGGGTGTTCGATGTTATTTTGGCACACGTAGTGGATGTGCTTGCAGAGGTTCCACTTGATACTATTATCAATACAAGTACAAACAAATTCGTGAATGCAAACAGAACATTCGATGCATTTTAACTCTCAACCACAGCAGCCAAACTTTGAAGTTTTTTTCACAGAATACAAAGAAGGTGTCGGTGTTTTTGACGCTAAGTTCCAACCTTCTTGGGTCCTTAAGACGATCATATCAAGTTTAAGCGATAGTTCATGCCTTTTTCTCAGAGCACGCCCCTTCGACGTGATTTTCCCTCGATGGAAATCAATGATGCGGGGAGCACATTCCGAAAGACTACTGCTGATGGTGAAAACCGCGGGGAGGGTACTAACTCCTGCTGTTGGTGAAAACCGTGGGGAGTTAGTCTAAAAATCCCATAGGAGCCCGTCCATCTCACTCTTCTCTCCTCATCCTCCACTCTCTCTTCAACAATCCACTCCTATTTCGTGAATTGACTCACGACTTTCTGGTGACCCTTTCTCTCTCCGACCTACTGTCGTGAAAACCCACCGTTCACGACAAGTGGTGAACACGCTTACACGTTCACCATACCCACATAATTACCATACCCACCGTACTTTGTACTTTCCTTAGTTACCACGAACCAAAATTAATGAAATTTGGTTTGTAGATCCCATTTGGGAACGCTAGTTGGTCCGCGAAGCTCGGCGTTAATGTCAGTAATCTCTACGGGGTGGAAAATAGGCGTTGAAACTTTCAGAACGCCGTAGATCAAAAACGAAGGATTCCGTGATATTATTTCATTTGAAGAATGATGGTTATTTTGGATTTTAATACCTTGGTACTTTCGTAAGTTGAACAAACGTTTTGCTTCATGAATAACAACAAATAATTAATGATAGAATTCTGGAATCCACCGCATATTTATTGTAATTGCCCGGCCGGCTCCAGTACTCTGTTTACGGCTGTCCAGCGATGGGGGGGGGGGGGGGGGCACGAGGGTAGGTACTGACCACAGAAAGTGATCTAAGCAAAGGGGCACCTGTACAGGTGAATAATAAATCGTTGTATAAAATTCGCAGCGTTTTTGCCCTGTTTCTCTGTGTGTGTCCGGGTAGGTAAGGTATCCACAGCAAAAACGACCCTACTAATACAGGGTCTTACGCTAATAGGAATTCATTGATCTACGCATAAGTGGTAAGTATCTATACAGGAAAATAATAAACCGTTGTGTAATAATTTGAAGCATGTTTTCCTTAGACGGAAAATGAATTGTTGAACAAAAACATGGTTTTTATAACACCAGAAAGTGAGCATGATGACATGAAAATGAATTGTTGAACAAAATAGGAAGGAAATTAAAATTATAATAAAAACATGTAGAAAAGACAAGGTCTCTGTGAGCTGGACACATATCTGCATAAAACTCTGAGAATTGAAAACAGTACCACATGGGAAGTTGATGAGACTGATAGAAGTTAGCTTTAGGTATTTGTGGTTGTATACAGTCGTCACTTGACATTAGTCCTTCCAATGAAGAACTGTGATCTAGTCAGTAATATGTTTCCATGCAGTTATTAGATACTAGTTTATTTTATTAGAAACCTAGTCATAACTGATGCATAGGTAGTTCCTCTGTACTTACAGGCCTGGTGAAGATTTAAAAATAAACTGAAACGTCCGCCTAGTGGAGCGTTTTTATCACTGACCAACCCCTCAAGATCCTTCAAATGGAAATCGCTAGCCACAAAGATTCTCACGCACCTCGTAGGAACTCTGACCGCAGAAAACTGTTAGCTACAACCGACAAAGAGCTTCGCTCTAATCCTGATCAATAATAATATGTACTGAAAGGAGCCACACGAGTTTACGTGCCCCCTTGTTTGTGCCAATGTATTATTTTCAGTTTCTGGTATCGCGGCCGGAATTTGTATTGGGTTTATTTAGTCATATCGCGCCCTTCACATTATTAATGGTGGGGCATCTGAGCATTTTCGCTCGCAACCGACCCCGTATTATGACCCAACGTACGACGCTAGAATTATTTATGGCACGAGTGGTGGCAACATGAATAAATAGCTTATTTTTTACAAGGTAGCAACTTAAGAGCTCAAAGTCATCAAAATTAAACATAATGATGCTTTATGATGTAATCGAGACGTGACAGGTGTACCTGTCTACATCGTAGATATTTCTGGGTTGAAATCGTGTACCTGTAAGTAGCCTGGAAACAGTTGAGTCTGTCGGCTTGGAATTGCTTCCATTCAGGGGCAAGGACTGAACATGTAGGTACCTGTCGGGAGAGTGTTTCCCATGAGTCTGGATTTTGGGTCCCTTGGGGACTCTTGGATTTTGAACAGGAAATCAAGTTTTCTCGTTTTCTCGAACTGCATTTTCCAAGCACTTGTACGATTCGTACACGCCCTTGGAGTATAATATTAATAATATGCAAATAATATGTAAAACTGTGTAGCGTTACGATTACGGGTTATCTCGAATCGAGCACCCCATCTAGGTACAAGGGTTGCCCGACCTAGGTTACAATAGTATCATACTACTTTTGGTTTATTATTCCGTGAATAATACACCAGTAATAATACATAATACATATAAAAACAATAATACATAATACTCGCTCAGCAAAAAAATTTATAACGCCCCCTCAAAATTTTTGGTTTATTATTTTCAATAATGAACCTTTGGAATCGAGCATGAAAAAAAATTCCCCCCCCCCCCCCCCACAAAATTTGATGGTTTACGTTGATTATTACCTTTGTGTAATAATTTGCAGCGTTTTCAAACGAAATAATATCACAGAACGACCAACTCGACGTCATACAGCCAACCACGATTATAATCAGGTGATCCCTACAATATCTGAGCCGGATTTATACCGTTTGATTCACGATCATGTTGACGAATTTTTTCGATGCAATCGAACGGCTGGACGTACAATGCTCCGGGTGGTCTCAACAAATTTTTTAGTTCAATATCAGTTGAAAAACGTTAAAAACCATAACATTCTATTGAAATTTTTCGAAAATTGCGTTCTGAAATTGCAACCCCTATTTTTCACCCCTGAGATCTTGACTGACAGTAACGCCGAGCTTCGCAGACCAGCTAGACCCCAAACGGGTCCTACAAACCAAATCCTTCATGTCCGTCTTCGCTCATTTCCGTTAAGGTGGACACCATTGTATGTATAATTATGTAGGTGTAAGTCTATGTAGACATGGTCTTATTTCGGCCTTAGACAGTAATACGATTCTTATAAGTAACTTATAAGAACTGTTATTATAGGTAGGTAGGTAGGATAATGTGAGATCCGAAACCGATACTCATGGCATCGGACAATGCTCCGTTTATGTTCTCCCCCTCCCATAAATGAACTTGGCACGCAAACTGCAATAAATCGTGAGATCTTACATCTTACTATCAGAGCAGTCTGAGTGTTTGACAAGGCAGGAGATCCAGGATGTCTTCACTAAGGTACTTTACCTAATTGGCACTTGCATTGATTGCTCTATTGGTTTGAAAATTAATATATTAACTTTCATTATTATTATTATTATATATGAATATATTAATTGATATTATGAGGTATAGCAGTAGTTTTCATTAAGCACCAGTGGCCATAACCAGTTATTAATACAACTACCTGCTTACTTTGTACTTTTACAGAACCAAACTAAACGTAGGTACTACCTAATTTGTTGTGAGTAAAAAGTACTTATGCATTACGTAAAATATGAATAGAGCCATCTGGACGTTTTTCTTGAACAAGAACCAATCTTTAGGAAGAAATCTTCCATCAGACACATCAGATGTGGCTGGCAAAACACCTTCCAACATGATAATTACGTAGGTATTTATAATTTGTGTATGTGTCAATCCAGATCTGTCACCTAGGCTACAAAAATGTTCAACTTTCTCCAAAACGCTTGTATACTTAATTAACCAACGAAAGAATCAATCGAAGGGTGGCATCTTCGGAATATTACAAGTGGGTCGAATTTGTGTTTTTATTGCTTAAAAAATCGCTAAAAATAGTCAAAACGGTCTAAAAATCAAAAATGGTTTCAAACGCAACAAAAGAATTGGAAAATTGTTCAGAATTGGAAGCAGTTGTGTAAATCCCACCAAAACAGGGGATTTTGTATGGTTAAAACCCACGGAACATTTTCAGAGTTAAAACTAATGGAACATGTTTGCTAATGTAGTAGTTTTTTTAGTAATTATTATTAAGTAGATACTTCGCTTAGAAAATTTGCTCATGTGATGATACTGAATGAGTGGAATGTTTTTCACTGGCCTACAATGAATGGGTAGGTTCATTTTTACAATATTTTCTTTCATAAATTACCGAAGTGCATCAGAGCAAACTTAGTTTGCTATGCTATTTGGTGAGGTTTCTTTGAATTTTTCAGCACAGTATTTAACTTCATTCCTTTGAGTGAAGCTGAGGAGAAACAAGTTCTGAGTTCTGTCGGGTACACGAAGTCCCGTTTAGAAGCGGATTTGCTACTCCTGCGCACTTGGGTCGCCCAGCAGCCCCACTTTCCTCCGTCAAGTCTCACTGGTGAGTACGTAATTGGCATTTCAAAAATAATTCATTGAAATCATAGTAGTACAACAACATAATAGTACAACATCATAGTATTACAACAACATAGTAATACAGCAAACAGTTTTTATAACACCCCCTCAAAATTTTTAACATGTAGGGTAAACCGTACAGTAATGAGACTCCTACAGTAAAGGGACAGTCCCAGTTCAAATGGCGAAAATAAGGCTTCAATTCATTTGTTACCTACCAGATTTGCACAGGTGGTGCCTCCATTAAACATCTGAACGTCTACGATTACCGGGACGCCAAGATACCAGGTGATCGACGTCATCACGCCATTCATCGCCCAGACTACGGATTGACTAGTGAAAATTAATTTTGGTTTATTATTTTCAATAATGAACCATTGGAATCGAGCATGAAAAAAAAAATTCTTACCCCCCCTCAAAATTTGATGGTTTACGTTTCAAGGTATGTAGAATCCAAAACTGCAATAAAAATATTTCTGTCTGTCCGCCGTACGGGCCACTTTTCTTAGTTACCATGAAAAAAAATTGATGAAATTCGGGTTATAGGTTCCGTTCGGGGTCTAGTTGGTCCTCGAAGCTCGACGTTACTGTGAGTCATCTCTAAGGGGTTCAAAATAGGGGTTGAAATTTTCAAAACGCCTATACCATTTTTTTTACGTAAATATTTTCACGGTTTTAAATAGTTCTTGAACTTGCGAGTTTTTTAAGACCATCCGGAGCATCGTACGTCCAGCCGTTCGTTCACAGTAAGGCCCCGAAGTTTGCACCGACAGGCATGTTCGACTCCAGTGTGAATGAAATTGTATACAATTCAAACCAAATCTCGTAACCAGAGACGCGCCCACAATAGGAATTTGTGAATACGGCCAATCATTGGTAGGGATCACCTGATTATATTGGCGGAGTATGAAGTCGAGTTGGTTGTTCTGTGATATTATTTAATTTGAAAAATGATGGCTCTTTTGGAGTTTGTTGGTAGGTAGTGAAACTTGGACAAACGTTGAAGTATTATTGATGGGTAAATTATTACTACGGTAAATCATTACTCAACGGTAAATTATTACACAACGGTTCATTATACCATCTACGTAGAAGGGGCTGGAGTTTGTTGGTAGGTACTTTTGCAACTTTTTTCACTCCTCATCAACAATTTCTTTTCAGATCTTCATTATGTGTGTTTCTTTTTGTTAGGTACTGTTTGTCATCGGCAGAATTATTTTAGCAACATTTAACTCGTGATTTAGGTAGGTACCTAGTAACGAGTACGGGGTTAGGTACTAACCTACGGAGGGTCTGCGATCTACATAATTATGCATGGAATAGTACATATATTATATTATATAGACGGGTTATCTATACATAGAGCTGTGATCTGTAACAGAAGGGTATTCTATACAAAATAATAAACCGTTGTGCAGGGATTTGCAGCGTTTTTGTTTAGAAATCTGTGTTTGCTGTTAAGCTTCTACACCTCACAATTTTCAACATTTTCGGATATTTCAGGTAAGAGAACATTCCTTACAGTTTTCTCTATAGTTTTAGCTAGTTGTTGGTGCATTTTGTTCAAGTCAAGCTTCACTTATGACCCTGTCTCTTTACTGTATGGTAATTTAGATGTTTAGACAGTAATGGCCCACCCGTCCCATTACTGTTTTATTCAATTTTCCGGTTATAATGAGTCACTGAAGAGTACTATTGATTATAAGATTGTGTGTATAAGAAACTTGAGTATAAAATGAGTCTACACAGTAATGGACGTAGGTGTCTCATTACTGTATTTGGTACTGTCCCATTATACCAATTCTGCCTATTCCACCTTATTTTTCATATTTTTTACCTTACAGAAATGCCGAAGTCCCCCCAATACTCTGAAGAGGCTTTGTTGAAGGCAATGGAAGCGTTCAAAGAGGCCGCCAACAATGAAAGTAGTCCTTTTAAAGCTTTACTTAGAATAAAGAATTTCTTGGGTGGTACAAATATAGTAGACCAAGAATCTAGGGAAGAGAACGTACCTCCAAAAGTTCAAGTAACTACCTCAGACCCCATCCCTGTAATTGAATCCGTACGTGAAGAAGAGGAACTAGTAGATGATGTCCAAGAAGAAATGGATGGTAACCCCACCCCAGGAGGTAGCATTGAACGTAGTTCAGCTGAAGAAGATTGTACAAGAGAAAAAATCCCTCCAAAAGTTGCGAGCCCCATCCTTGTGGTTGAATCTACACAGATAGACGAACTAGTACCGGTTCAAGAATCTGCCGTTAACTCTACTCCTGATGAGGATAGTAGGGGTGCCCATCAAAATATTCGATCATTCTTGACAAATATGCCTCGGCCAAGTCGGAAAGGGAAAAGGAACGTCGAAAGACTGAGCTATGCTATTACGTCCGATGAATACCGACAATCGTTGAGAAGAAAGATAGAAGAAAAGGAAATCCGAGAAAAAGAGAAAGAAGAACGGAAGAAGAGAAAAATAGAAAAACGTGAAGAGAAGTTATCTGAAAAAAATTTAAAACGTGTTTCAAATCTTTGCGATACATGCAAAACATGTATACGTAAAAACAAATTACAGTGCAGCAGTTGCAAGCGGAATTTCCACGTTAGGTGCGTCCCTCAGTTCCACAAGGACCACATTCCTGACGCAGAGGACTACCATCTTTACGTGTGTAACCACTGCTATAAAGAAGCAGGGAGTGACGAAGACAATTATAGTTTGGACATTTCGTCTGATAGTGACACAAGTTGAGACATGATGTCAATGGAAGACATTTTGAATGCCTGTTCTTCCAAAATGAAACGTTAGAGTGCAATAGGGGAAGCTGAAGTTTTATGTTTTAGATTGAAATTTTGTGAAAATTTTTATATTGCAATTTTATTCCAGTTTTATTTGTAAATAAAATATTTTTACCGTTATCCGAGACCACATTTATTCTTTAATAGTTATTTTTCTTTTATTGATAGGGCAAAGCGGTGCTGAGACATTATTTTTCAACACAAATGTGACTTATTTCGAGGTGTCCCATAACTGAATTCAAATGTCTCCTTATAGAATGGTGTGTCCCATTACTATGTTTTTCGACTTTTCACAGTGATATGTAGATATGAAGTATATGAAATGTTGGAAATGAAAAAAATCATAGTTGATTGTTAAGAGGAGATCCTGGGGAATATCTTGGAATATACAGAACCCTTAAAAAGTTGAAAACAACTTACGTAATGCATTTGAAAAATATGAAAGTCCTTAACCGGTCCATTACTGTATGGTTTACCCTATCATGTTTTAGCCCAGGGGTACTAGCATTTTTTGCGAGTCGATTTTGCGCGTCAATTTTGAGCGTCAAATTTGAGCGTCAATTTTAAGCGTCAAATTTTTTCGCGCACAATGCATAGTGGTTTTCACGTACAACCGAGTAGTTGCTAGGGAAATGAAACTTCTTTCATTTTCATCGGACAAAAATCGTTTTCCATTCGTTGGAAAGCTCTTGATTTATCACGAATTTATTTCGTATTTGTTATTGGTATTTATTTCCTAGTTTCATACTATAACTATATAAATGAATGTTATAAATGGATAGTAAACAATGACGCTTGTTTGGCTGTCACGTTTTAACATGTATCATCTATGGTGCTCAAGAAATGTAGACAAGACATCGTCAGAAGAAACGAGCACATACGTTTCAAGTAGTAGATTTCTACCTAGCCTTCACTTTTCGAGTTAATAACATGATACATGGTTGCAATTTTTGGTTCTTAAACATAAATAATTTCTTCCATACCCCTGGGTGTATGCCGATCGGGCTGCCGAGTTAAAAAAAAAAATGTACTCAATGTTAAACCAAGAGGTTTATAAATTATATAGAAAGGTTATCTATACGGAGACCTATGATCAGTAACAGAAGGGTATTCTGTACAATTTTTTCTTTTACGTTTCAATAGATTCCCAAAATGCAGTGTCCGTCCTCCGTACGCCGTACGCCGTATCATCCACATCTACCTTTATTTTCTACCTAAAAAAAATCGTTCTTTCGCACACAGGCTCCATTTGGGCTCTAGTTGTGTCCCGAAGCTGTGCAGCCCGATCGGTATATAGCCAAGGGTATTATGGGTGAAAAATGGGTGCAAACATAGGGTTTTTTGGTGTTTTAGTAACATGAGCATGTGAGGCATCGTTTTCCATGTTTTTGAGGACGAGGAGACCAGATATGAAGTCGATTTTGACCAGTGAGTGGAAAATTGAGGTTCTAACGAAGTTTCAGCCTTAAATTTACGTTAAATTTTGTTCTAAAGTTGTCGTTCTTCCGCACACAGTTTGGATCCCCATTCGGGAACACATTTGGGTCCTTGTTGTGCTCCTAAACACGGCAGCCCGACGGGAATACACCCAGGGGCGTTATGGGGGGGGGGGGGGGGGGGGATGAGTGTACAAATAGGGTTTTTCTTGTTGTTTTTTTAAGGTTTTCGTGAACACGAAGTAGCGAGCTATCGTTTTCCAAGTTTTTTAGGGCGAGAAGGCCAAATATGAAGTTGATTTTGACCAAAATTCTTCAAATGATGGGTCAAAAACCTGGGAAATTGTCTGAAATTACCACAAAAATTTCTATAACAACACTAGAAGTAGTATCAACAGGTCAAGACAATTAAATTGCGTTATCAAGATAATTTGTAAAGAAAAAGGACCAAAAGGAAAGGAAAAAAAATGAGTCTATAATTCGCGTTTTTGGTGCCAAAAAGGATGGAAACCATGAAAAATAGCTATTTCAATTATTGCACATGAAAGAAACAATAAATGAACAGCCAACATTTATGTAGGCACCTATGTCTAATTGAATAGGTAATAAACCCATGTGACAAGGACTTTGCAGCGTTTTTAAGTTAAATTTGGTCTAAAATCGTCTTCATCCGTGCACAGTTTGAGTCCCCATATGGGAACACATTTGGTCCTAGTAGTGATCCGAAGGTTGGCAGCCCGACCGGAATACCCAGGGTTTTTTTTTTTTTTTTTTAGTGAACATGAGTTTGTGAGGTATGGTTTTCGATGTTGTTTAGGGCGAAAAGACCGAAGTTGATTTTGACAAAAGAGTGAAGAACTGAAGTTGTAACGGAAATTCAACACCCGAAATTCATTTTTCCTGGGAAATTGTATAAAATTACCATCAATTTGTATAGTAACGCTAGATTAACAGGTATTAACAGGTGAATCAAGACAATCAAATGGCAGTATCAATAATCAAAGATATTAATTCGTTAAAATAAAAAAAAAAAAAAAAAATTAGGAGCCTAATTTGAGTTTTTGGGAGCCAAACTTGGTGGAAACCATCAAAAACAGCTATTTCAATTATTGCACATGAAAGAAACAATAAATGAACAGCGAGCATTTTTGTAGTTATGTCCAATAGGAACCGTTGCATTATCTCTTTTACGGTGAAGAGGAGTTCTTTTCCCTTCATTCTCAAAACATCCTTCATTCTCAAGGACTTCGCAGGGTTTTCAGTAAGACAAGTTTCTTTGTCACATCTAAACTAGCTTTGAGCTAAGTATGCTCCGCTGTTATGTTTTCTCAATCTTCCTGTACGGCTTAGACCCTCAACTCATACCTGGAGAAGTGGATATAATAGAAGTTCTGGATATACGGAGCATACGATGATTAAGGTATATACCTTTGTCGTGGTTGCGAAGGGTGACCAATGAGGAAATTTTGAGAATGAAGAGAAAAGATAAGGAACTCCTCTTCACCGTAAAAGAGATAATACAACGGTTCCCAGGGCACATCATGTGGGGCGAGAAATACGGATTCCGACTCATAATTCAAGGGAAATTTCAAGGAAGAAGACCGGCTGGACGAAGGAACAACACTCTTGGCTTCGAGATAATATGAGGCAATGGTTTGATTGTTCAACGGTCGAGCTATTCCGAGTCACAAAGTCAATATCAGAGATGTCAACATCGCCAACCTTTGCCTGAAGAAAGAAGAATTGAAATCAGATGCGGCTACAACAGAAGCCTTAGTTGCGGGGATCGTGATGGGGGGGGGGGGGGGTTACAGAGAAACGGGTTTATTGATTCGAAGCTGCTTGCTTTTTCAATAAGCAATCGTAAATCGAAACTGCGAAAGCCGTGTTTTACAAGGAATTCGACATGGAATCACCAGAACATTGCCTGTTATAATCACGTAACTGTATTTTATATGCCAATAAAACAGCTTTTTTAGTCACCTAACTTTAGGCACTTATCTTGGTTGATTTTATGGGAGAGGGGAGGGGGTTCCTACTTCGGGGGAATTGGTTCAAAACACGGCGAATTTGTGGAAGGGGGGAGGGGAACACAACGACTGAGGGGAAGCCTAGGCCGTAAAATGACGATTTTTGGGGAACGTGAAAGTAATCTATTGAAACTCGTGATTTTCCGTTTACTTCAGAACTGCACTTCATCGTTATTACAAGAAATCGTAACAACATATATGTACATTACTCAGTTCCGTCAGAACTGAAAAATTCACCGTCGTTAAAAAAGCGCTGCAAAGTCCTTTTCACACGGGTTTATTATTCTCGACTGAATACAGCACGATTGGGACCTCAATGAAGAGACCCAATTTGACGGTGTTGAACTCGAATATTAGGTTGCTGTTTCTGACAAATTATTGTCAATCAGTGAAATTATCATTGAATTGTCTTGATTCCTATTAATACGCCTGTTAATACTTCCTCCTTATTATAAAATTTCTTGTGACTACAGCCATTTTCATAGGGTTTCCCATAAATATCGAATTTTGAGAGTTAAAACTTCTTTAGAACCTCAGTCTTTCACTCAGTGGTCAAAGTCAACTTCATATTTTTGGTCTCCTCACCCTAAAAAAATCGGGGAAACGATACCTCACAAGCTCAAGTTTACTAAAACTTCAAAAATACCTAATTTTGCACCTATTTTTCACTCGTAACACCCCTGGGTGTTTTCCAGTCCGGCTGCCAAGATAAGGGACACAACTAGCCCAACCAACTGAGCCTTTTGCGAAAGAAAATTTTTTTTTAGACCGAAAATTAACGGAGATAAGTGGACGTACGGCGGACGACGGACGGTGGATGGACATTGCATTTTTGCAATCTGCGCACCTTGAAACGTAAAAGAAAAAATGTTGATTCCAAACACATATTTTGAACCGAATACATAGGTGTATTATTCAGAGAGTAATAGACCAAAAAACCAAAAATACTCACTTCATCCATCTTCACATGTCTCTATTTCCACAAACTCTATTTTCACAACACAGGTCATGGGTTGCCTTTCTTGGAACACTGTGGACTCCTGAAATTAAATTATTATTACATAGAGCGTTAATTAGGTATTTAGAT
The DNA here is from genome assembly GCA_954871275.1 of Leptopterna dolabrata. Lineage (NCBI taxonomy): Eukaryota > Metazoa > Arthropoda > Insecta > Hemiptera > Miridae > Leptopterna > Leptopterna dolabrata. The sequence goes on along the minus strand of OX940979.1, from coordinate 40,162,236 downwards.
AGTATAGTTATTTAGGTAGTATAGGTAGTTAGTACAGTATAACTCAAAGCATGAGCATGTAGTACGAACCGTTCCCCCAGTCTTTGCTGGACTTCCATCCAAACTCGTTCCCAATCTCGCTCCAAAACACGCCTTTCACTTGCCATTCTCCTAAATCGTTACTGCCGATCTACTCTGTAAAATTCACGCTCGAATTAGAAGTGAATAGCAGTGAATGGTTCGTATATTATTCATGTGTAGTACACCTAAAAATCTTCATTCTTTTCAGAAAACGACGATTTCTTCATCAATTACCTTGTTGGCTGTAAAGGAAGCATTGAGAGATGCAAGAAGAAACTGGACGGGTACTACTCATGGAGGAGGAGAAGTACAATATTCGCAGACCGTAACCCCATCTCACAACGCTTCGTGGACAGTTCTAATAGCGTGTGAGTGTGAATTAACCACCAGTAATAATAATGGTGAATCTTCACCAGTAAGCCCCTGGCAACTTTTGGAAAAGAAACCGAGCATTACCTTTAGTGCAAGTGAAGGGTAAGCCAGCAAGTAACCGTGGACAGATTTTGAAGGTATTTAATGATTGAGAGTGTAAGTAACGTAGCAGATATTGAAGAAAACTCCTTACGTAAGTAGGTACCAACTTGAAGCTGATACCACTGCAAACATTATAATGTGCTCTGATGGCCTTTTTGATCTATGCGAATCGAAGTTGGTTCCATTTCGCATTGTCTTTGGCTGCACATAAATAGCTCGAGTAGTCGAGTGGTGAATTCAGGTAGGCATAATTTAACTGAGACGATCCCAGAGGTTGCTATTCACGAAAAGGACGAAGATGACGTCACTAATGGGATCATCATCCATTATTACATACACGGATATTTCCACTCCTACGTGACACGGGATGGGACGCTATGTAGGAAATGAATAATTCGGAAGAAGGCATGCCGTCACTGCTACTATTTCGCATTCCAGTATCACCTGCTTTATTTAGGTAAGTTATTTAGACACATTAATTTCTTCGAACACGGAGAAACCGCGTCCTGAACCACCTGTTAGTTGCAGTCTACCTCGATCGACCATGCCCTAATCCTGAGTCTCAATTATTATTCATCCACCAAGTCAATAACCATAAATCAAACTTAGATCGTGATATAATAATACAACCCATCTGACAATACTAAAACAATTTCTGTCTTTTGAGAAAATAAGCAAATTTTTCGTTACATTGTTTCGACATAAGTAGTTTTTCTGGAAAGCGCGATCTGAATTTTAGTTCACAATTTTACTCGAAAGCAAATAACCCCATTTGCAGAAATTTTGTACTTGAGGTACAAAAAAACTATCGTGATGTGTTGATACAATTTTTCCGTTTTATTTATTTATTTTTTTCGTTGGAGTAAGTACTTATTGGTACAATAATCGATTCAGTTACCTAGGACCTTGTAACTATCCCCAAAGGCTCACTTGAAAGTTACACGTTTCCAGCTAACATACGGTGGTAGAGTTTTCAGTCATCTAAATGTTTGGAGCTACCGCTGCTGCTACTGAAAGAGCTTTTAGAGAAATTTGTTTTTGGTAGTGAGCGTTTTTCATACATTTTATAGTATACTATTAAATAGACATATTTCCAACCATTAGATTCCCGGGAACTCACAACAATCACGACAAATGGTTTATGGAAATTCTACTGGCGCCAATCAGTGAAAGACAATCAGTACCTAGGTACTGATCGGCCGACCCACAGTAGTATGTCAGGTCAAGTCAGTAGTAGTATCAGGTCGGCACAATAATTACAGAAATCAAACATTGTGGACGGATGGGTAATTGTATCTAATGGGAACGACCCACCGTTGTTTCAGAATCACACTGGTTCTTCAGTGCTTGATAAACGGTTCATCCGTTTGGGTCTCATTGCACAGACAGAAGTAGCGCACCTAAGATTATGAACTATTAACTAAGAAGTATGAGCAGACTTTTTCTCAACATATGAGAGTATGAACATAGAGTTGGGTTTTAATTTGTTGTTTAGAGCTTTCTTTGATGATTGTTTAGAACTTTAGCGCTGATGCCCAAATGCCTACCGACGGGGTACAGGCTCAATTTCATGAAGTTCAAGTCTTCAGAGAACTTCGACTTGATTGGCACCTTTCGACACATTGCTCTCCTCACTGACCTCCGGATCAGGTATAGTAACGTGTAAATTATGTGTGGTGGATTTCGTCCGTCTCTAAAGAACAATTATGTACTCGTATTATCTTACTTATTTATTGATTCTGCCGGTACATTGATTAAAATAACCAAATTTCATGTTTCTTTACCGTTTTATGCCATTTGAAAACGGTCAGCACCATAAACACAATTTTTCTCTGTCCGTCTGTTTGCTCGTCACGGCTAAACACCTCAACCGAAATTATTGAAAGGATGATGAGGGTAGACCAGCTGCCTATGTAATTGTGTAGGAAATCTAGCTAATCGTACTAAAACCAGCATAGATGTTCTGATTTGAATGACGTATTATTTATTGTAAACTAGGTAGCTGTGTTGCCCGTCGCTGACGGGTAGAACTCGGGGAGGGTCCACCTGACTTTGTTACCTCTCGCAGAAGTAAACCTCCTTATGTCCTTCCCTGGTCATAGAAACATTTAAATACGCGAGATGGGTTCGATACATTGAGCCGTTTTCGAGAATTTAATTTTTTTATGTTTCGGCTTCCCTATAAACCCCCACCCCTATCCATCGGATCCGGAAGTAAACTATGTCCTTCCCTGGTCATAGAAACATTCAAATACGCGAGATGGGTTCGATCCATTGAGCCGTTTTGGCGTGATTGAGACACAAACAGACAGACACCACGAAAATCACCTGTAAATTTAGTTATATATAGATAATGGATTTTAAATAATCGGAGTTTTAAAACAAGCTTTTCTTCTTGGAATTCTGAGTTTTGGAAAACCTTGTAAGATCATAGGATAGGGTGTAAAATATGGGTGTAAATATTCCATATTTGTACATTTTTTGATTTGTACATAAATGCTTACATCAATTGTTTTTATTGTAATAAAATGACTGTATTATAGGTGCGTCGGTATATCAGCGGGCGACACAAACGTTGTTGACTGTGCCAATTTCAGCGCTGCGTTTCTCCCCTCGTTCAACCCTGCCGTATTCCGAGACATGCTGATTTTTTTTCAGGTTGTTTCCTATGTCTTATTTATCGTCGTTTGAGCTCGTGTTCTTTGACGTTCAAAAAATAATCAACATAACTTTTATTGTCAGGATTGTTTGGCTCACCGATGTGATCAGTACTACTTCATCAACTGCCCCGCAGTAGCTCATACCGTTTTCAACAAAATGATGAAACCATTTATGAGCAAGAAAATGAGTGAGAGGGTAATTAACTACATGTGATATTACTAGTTCCTATTGATATTAAATCTAAAGGGTTATTTCCGCTAGTGTAAGAAGTAGTATTGCCATACCTTCCGGAGGAGTCCGTCGTCACTAGCTGGTTGAGTACTGGAGGCGATCACTTTCGATATAACCATAATCAGGCCGTCGAGAGAATACTCGACGGCCGCATCTCTCGAAGGCCTGATGATGATGTCCTTACATCAAAAGCACTCGCCTCCAGTACTCAACCAGCTAGTGGCGACGGACACCTCCTGAAGGTACGTTAATATTGCTCATATTGAGTTTACATGTATTACCGCAGGTCCGTGATACGTAGCATAGTATCACTTAAATTAGTGAAACATCTAAAAATTGTGTGTATTGGTTCCATTCGTGCTTAAAGCGAACTCCTTAGTCACGTTTCAAAAATGTCATAGGGATTTGACTAATTTATGGATGATCCCAAAATATGAATTACATTCAAGTTCCACTCGTACTACCGTCTGCGTAAGTAAACAGAAATAGGAAAGTGTGGCAGGACGGAACGGTGGTGGGGGAGGGGAGTAAGCGTTCCTACTAGAGAACTGCTCACTGGCTGGTTGGTTCTTTACTTCAGTGCAGTTCAATAAACTCAGTAAGTAATGATTCAATAATATAGGTGCCCAGATAATGAATTTTTCTGATGCTTAGCAAGCCATTGGTAAAAATAATTTACTACAAGCGCCAGTAAACAAGGCACATTAATGAAGTTCACTTTTCTCGTGTTTACCGATATGACGGCATCTCTGACTCACAAATTTCCTCAGCCTCTGGTTCCAAACCATTGAGCAAATCCATGGGAAGATTGATTTTTGTTTAACGCATAACCTACTACGTGGCAGGTAAACTGAGTGTTTTGGTCTACTCAAGGCAACAAGGGGTTTCCCTCAAATGAACTGATCGAGGGAACAGCGAAAATGAATCGGGCACAAACAGTACTGAGGACAGTCTGAAAGTTTTAATTTAGAACCAGACGAATCGAACAATCTATACTTAGAACAATCTGAACAGCAAAAATGTTAACCATGATGTATGTAAACAAACGCAGTGACGGTGTGTGTGCGTTACAGCTGTGAAGGTAGGTGTCTTCGACAGAAGTTACGAGGGTGAGGAGGTTTCTGTTTTGCTGTTCGTAATCACGGGTGGCTTTATGGAATCGAGTTTGTTGTTGTTGTTCTGTGATAATTAATTCATTTTTGAAGAAAAATGCATATTCATTTTTTTAGGTAGGTAGTAACTGTAGAAATTGCCGGAAGTCAGAGAGACACTGGTGGCATTTTTGTCGATGTCGTGTCTGAGTAAATGCGTGCGTGGTTAGATAAATATGTATCCACCGCAAAAACACGACGCTACTAATTCAGGGTCTTACGCTAACAGGAATTCAGTAATTGACGCAGAAGGGGTATTACCTATACTGGAAAATAATAAACCGCTGTGTAAAACTGCAGCGTTTTTTATGAGATTCTTGATGATTCTGGATGAGTTACTGTAGTGATGGTGATGGGTAAGAGTAGTTCGTTTGAGGGACTCAAGTTCAATTAGTTCACTCCTTGAAAGAAGGAGTTCTTTTGAGTTAGTTCAGTAGTTCATTCCAATTCCTTTTCGTTTCCAATCACACAGCCACTCCTAAATGAACTATAGTCGTTCAGTGGATACTTCAACTCCTCTTGTAGTATCCACCGTTCCCATGAACTGCAAGAACTAAAGAACTAACTCAGCCGCCTCGTGAGTGATTCACTATAGTTCTTCAGATAAGGTTCATGATGCACAAAACGATAGGTTCTTTAGTCCCTTTCTACATCCGTCTCTAGATACTGACTGGGTCCTTCATTCTTTTACTGTGTAGTCCTGGTGAACGAACGTTCAGTGACTTGAACTGTAGTCCTGGTGAACGAACGTTCAGTGAGTGAACTAAGTCGAGGAGCCTAGTTCAATTGGCGGAGTTGGTTCTTCAAGAGTGGATCAGCTTCACTCAGGAACTACCCACCTCTAAGTTACTGACTGATGCGGAGGCGAGATGTTGTGGTCTTGTTGGTTATGGTAGGAGGTGGAGAGCTATACAATAGAGGGATTTGCTGAGTTGAAACAAGAAATCTAGGAATTTGAGTAGATGATGAAGATAGATATTATTAAAAGCGGGAGGGAATCACAAAATTGCTGAAGGAATAAACGGATTAAACGGGGATTTTGGGTGCTTGAATAAAGTCATAAAGTCATAATAATTTTAAACCAGTGAATGCTTTATAGAGTGAGTAAGTTCTCTATTTAGAGATGAATATGCGCCTTTGTAACACGCATTCCTACACGCACAGACCTGTTCTATTCAATGTGATTGAATTAATCGATCTTCAGTGCTTATGCACATTCTTAAAGGAGATATTTACAATTGATATGTTGATAATTAATATACTTCTATCTCTGCTGACAGTTTTTGAGTTCTATACCAATTTTCTATTCGATTTTTGTGTAGTGATGCATTGTTTTTATCCACAGTTTACCGTGACCGGAGAAGGGAATAAACTTCTTCTTGAAAGATTTCCCAAGGAGATATTACCTAAGGAATATGGCGGCGAGGGTCCTTCTACCGATAGCATACACGGTATTACTACTACCTACCTACCAGTAATTCATGAGAAACGTGATTAATACTGTAACTTCGGTCTTCTGCTCGTAATTATAAATGTTTTCCTTACAATGCCCACATTATCATAATGGTCTCGTTTTAATTGCAGTAGAAATCCATCCGTAACTTCGCATGCTCGAACTTGTTTTCCAAGTAAATTCTTAAAAATCAACATTTATTTTCGAAATCTCTGTTGAGTGTAGTTGTTGGAACGGCAACCGAATTTCCTGGCCGAGTGGTAATGTAAGTTTAGAAATTATCTGGAGTGTAAATAAAGATTTGAAGGTTTTCAAGTATCCTAAGCCCATGGACGTTGTTGAGGAGATCTGTGTACTATAAAGGTAGCGCTGATCAATTTAGTTATTATTCGGTACCTACCTACTAATTTATGTTTACAATGCACTCACGGTATTAAACGTGATATAACTGGTTTTAATTCAACATAAATTATCTACTGGCATTTGTCCCATATTGGCCTGGGGACGGTCATTCCCAGCTACGACCGTACGATGTATAATTAGGTATAGTGTTTGATAAATTGGTGTACACTGGTATATAGCTACTAAATTAGTTTTCCTAATGAAACGTTTTTCCGTTTCGATTTTCTCCAGAAAAGCTGGTCCAGTCGCTGTTTGAATTGGGGAAGGAAGGAGAGGGCGGACTCATCAGCCGACTCAGCGAGCTGACGGACGAGTCTAAAAGACCAAAAGACTCACAGTTCACCGTTGTTGATGATTCTCTTTTTGGCGTCCAGGGAACAATCAAATCCTTGACGATTGATTAACACATATCCCAGCTTAAGGGCCTGCAGGCACCTAGTGTATAAGTATGATAGACACCCCCTAGAAGATACCCGTAATTCCTTCTGCTATCAATGGCTGCCAGTTTGGGTGTCATTGATCGAATTACACAAGGTTTCTTTTTTAAAAAACTGAACGTTGTAAATTCCCAAATACAATTTAAGAGTTTGAGAACCCATCTTACTTATTTACACTTACCTAGGTACCTATAGCGCCAAGTATAAAATAGGTAATTCATTAAAATTAATTTACCTTAATTATTTTTATTAGTAGCGCTACATGTCTTTTAATCTATTTGTTTAGATTTTTAATCTTTTATGAGGTTTTTTTTGCGTCAGGAATATCAAGTGACACAGACAACGTCGCATCTTGAGTTTTTTCCAATTTTACGTGTATGCTCACTTTAATGTGTTTACTAGCTAAATTTATTTCCCAATTTGGATCTACCCCACTGATGATGAAGGGCCAGTATAGGTTCCTACTTATTTGATAATTACCCATACCAGGTACCTATGTGAGAGAGAATGGAGGCGGAGAAGGTTGCTGCTGTTCACCGATTTTTGGTTTATTATTTTCAATAATGAACCATTGGAATCGAGCGTGAAAAAAATTCTAACCCCCCCCCCCCCCCCTTAAAATTTGATGGTTTACGTTTCAAGGTATATAGAATCCGAAAATGCAATAAAAAAATTTCTGTCTGTCCGCCGTACGCCGTACTGGCCACTTTTCTTAGTTGCCATGAAAAAAAATTGATGAAATTCGGGTTATAGGTTCCGTTCGGGGTCTAGTTGGTCCTCGAAGCTCGGCGTAAGGAGTTCAGAATAGGGGCTGAAATTTTCAGAACGCCGTATCTCGAAAACTTTCGATAGAAGGGTATGGTTTTTTGCATGTTTTTTTTACGTTATTAAATTTGTCTTGAGCTAAACAATTTTTTGAGACCCGGAGCACCCGGAGCATTGTACGTCCAGCCGTTTGTGTGCACCAAAAAGCTTCGTCAACACGATCGTGAATCAAACGGTATTAATCCGGCCCGGATATCATCGCTAGGGAGCACCTGATTATAATCAAGGATGGCTGTATGAAGTTGAGTTGGTTGTTCTGCGATATTATTTCATTTGGTAAGTGATGGACTATTGGATTTTGTTGGTAGGTACTTGTGAAACTTGAATAAACGTTGAAGTATTATTGATGGGTAAATTATTACACAACGGCAAATTATTACACAACGGTAAATTATTACATAACGGTAAATTATTACACAATCTCCATATCATTATCCGTGGTTCATGTCTTAACTGGTGGTCGTTTTATAGGGGCACTTCCTTTCATGCCACTTTCTCTTCCCAACTTCCTTCATCTTCCTTACCCTCACGGGCCGGCGTCGGGTAATGCTGGGCGTCTCCCCATTATTTGACTAATTAATTAATTTATATTTTATGGTGTGCCCCCTCCGCCTTTGAGGGGTTTCATTTAAAACTTAAAAATAAAATATAAAATACCTCCATTTTCCTTTCTTTGGTCAAAATCAACATATTCGGTCTTCTCGCCCTAAAAACGAAAACGCCAAAAAACCCTATATTTATAAGGGTATTCTGATCGGACTGCAAAGTTTCTGGACACAACTAGGGCCCAAATGGAGCCTGTGTGCGGAAGGTCGAATTTTTTTAGACCGCCCTGGATGATACGGCGGACGGACCTTCGCACACTGAAACGTGAAAGAAAAAATGTTGAGGGAGGGTGTTATACAATTTTTTTGCTGGGCGAATATATGGGTGTATTAACCCCAGAATAATAAAACAAAATGACCATACCTAGTAAAATACGAAGCCAAATGGTTACGAAACCTATCGTGCAATGTACTTTACCGGTCACTAGCCACTGACTCGATGAGTATCCCTAATATAGCTACCATCTACTACACACATTCAGTGATACCTGTTTACGATTTTATAGTGATCATCTTCATTAGCGCCGTTTTGTACAAGGTACACATGCGTCAACAGGAAGGTACAGAATTTCTGGATGTGAGGAAAGGATTGCTAGGTACAATAGATAACCAAACAATTGGAGAACAGAAAAGTATGCAGGACATTGCAAAACCAATCCTGTGCGGTGGCAACTAAATTAGTTACCATCCTGCTTAGGTAGTACACATTGGATCTACATTGCCCTCCTATGATAGCGAATTAATAAGATCATGATATATTTAGGTACTACATGTTACTGAGTAGGTAGGTAATAATACATTATGTCATAGAGGACTTTTACCAACCTCGGACTTGTAAAAGATTAATATTCATGGATATGTTTCCAAGTAGAATCAAACACATCGCAACAACATGAATAGGTATGTCATTATTATTTGAAGATGACGATCGTGTGGAATAATTATTTAATCATCAACCTACATCTAGCAGCGTCTCGCGACCCAAGGACGACGCATCAACGATTTATAAGTAACAAGCCTTCGTGAATAACGCTGAAAATTATTACACAACGGTTTACTATTTTCCTCTATAGATGATAGGTACTTCTGCCTAGAGCGGAAGTATTCTCTACAGGTGGTAGATGCTTCCTACTTCTGCCTAGAGCTTTGGATTCCTATAGCTTAAGACCCTGATTTAGTAGAGTCGTTTTCATGCTCGATTCCAATGGTTCATTAGGTAGGTAACAAACTGTTGAAATAATAAACTTAAAATTACCGGGTGGGGTGGGGGGGGGGGGTAGGGCTGAGATAATGACGAGATGGGGGCGACGGAAAATTGCATACATAGGTAATATATTTCTGTCCTGTCTGTGTGGTGCATGCGTGGTAGGTAGGTATCAGGTTCTTCTGCTAATAGAAATTCATTGATCTACGCAGGAGGGGTATTTATACAGGGAAATAAAACTTCAAGAGGGCTGAGTTCCTGACCGAATTGTGATTGTGATCGCCTCCCAAGATCCTAAAATCTGATTTTGTTCGGAACTCTGCCCGCATAAAGTTCTACCTAGATAGGTAGGTACATCATTGGGAAGATGTCGATACCAAATGACCGCCTTCTGAAAATAATAAACCGTTAGATAGGTATGCAGTAATAATTTGCAGCTTTTTAATTCCATTTTCGGATTCTGCGTAGCACCTACCTGCACTGATACGCAAATCATCAAATGTTGAGGTAGGCGTTAACTTTTCATGGTCGAGTCCAAAGGTTCATGATTGAAAACAATAAAGCAAGGGTTCTTTTGTTTTTAGTATAATATTTACGAACTGCGATATTTCAATATTTCTCGGAAGTGTTGAGCTTTTAAGGTGGTCAGTTTCAAAAAAATTAGACACCTATTGATTGTATAATAGGTGATCACTAACTTCTGATTGCCCTTCTACAGAATCGGTATCAGTGTAAATCCAACCAAATCTAAAAGCATCAATGTGATGAAAGAATGAGGAGTAGTTACTCATGACTTCCGTTAATATTTGTGAATGGAATTAGATTTCATTTTAAGAATTTTGAGACCAACCGTACTCTCCTACGATGAATACTTCGTCTATGACTCTATGAGCTTTCGAAGTATCGGCAACAATGACGTCACTTGTTGCCGAAACTTCGAAACCCAAAGACAAAGTACATACTCATCGTAGGAGACTGCGGTTGGTGTCAAAATTCTTAGAATGGAACCTACTTTCATCTAAAAATGGGAAAGTAATATAAGCAGAAGTCATGGGTAGGTACCTATCTACTCCTCATTGTGAGAGCAGGGTGGAGGATTGGTACCAATCTACCAATAACAATCATGCAAAATACCTAGTTGAAATACCAAGGACTCTCGGTTAGTCTAAAGAAATACACTTACACAGTACACACTTGAACAGATAATTAATTTCACGAATGATTTAATACGTCTACTGGTATGACACAACAAGAACCAAGAGACACACAGTTTCAAACACACGCTAGTAGATAGGTACCTATAGCATAAACAGCCTAGTGATAGTAGTTATTTAGACTTGGGTAAGTCTGCCGTCCACCACTAGGTACTCCTAGTGTTGGACGGCAGAACCATAATGGATAGCCATGATACATTGCATGGACCTTCGTCCATGCTTTCTGCCAAGAAAGAAGCAACAACTGAACAGGATGAAGGAAGGTTGATTGTTTGTGCGGTTATGCATAGCACAACCTTCTCGATTCTCACGTGTCGAAATTTCAGACGTTTTCTTTTTCCTTATAACACTTTAATTCCAATGAATTGTTGTGTGGTGAGACTGTAAAAGTCAACCGTGGTTTACAAGAATCCCTAATGATCGTTTGTAGTAGACGGTGAATAGCGTTATTTAGTCGAACCTAGCCTATTACAGCCATGTTGAGAAGACAAGCCAGGCTTCGAAGAGAATATTTATACAGGAAAGCGATCGAAGATAGGAAACGAGTTATTGAAGAGAAGAAACAACGAATAAAACAGGTACTCCTTAAACCGAATGTTTTGAAATGTGCTACATTCATGCCTCATGAGAAATGCAATAGATATCTATATCTATTTATGGTTCATACCTGCATGGTTGAGCTTGTGAACTCAAGTTCCTAGTCCTATGTACCTACTAATCTACTATCGGAATAATGTCACTACCATACCCGTTCCCGTCTCCATCAGTTGTACCTACCTGTGATATCTGTGAGTGTTGGCGTTCAGGTTGCTGGACCCCGGCTGGTGGATGGAATAATTCATTTATAGTGGATGTATTTACTCAGGCTCAGACCTGTCGAATCTTCAATCAGCCCAGCGCATCCGTAGGTTTTCATTCGACAGACATTGGGGCTCGGTTTTGGTATAGCGGTGAGGAAGTAGGTGCCTCCCTCGACCGCGTACCTACAAAATCTAATCAAAGAGATGGAGCTGAGATGCCTACGTTTTTTCCGTCGCACGAAGGAAGAAACTGCACGAAAAATGGTTCTTCCAGAAGTGCGATTCTGCAACTCAGTATGGCTTCATAATGGCGATGAAATATCGTTAGCATGACGAAAAATATCGACCTCACTAAATTCTGACGATTGGTATTCTGTAATCGTCAATAGCGTCACTTGTCGTTACGGGGTCGTTATCATTCTGACGGCTCTACCAAAAAATTGGCGTTACGATGCTTCTCGGTGATAGGTTAAAAGGAAGAAAGCATCGTTCAGTGTTACCTTTTGTACGAAATATATTTCTGAGCTTTTATTTTACACACTTCCCGGGGGGGAATATATGGGGATATATACATATTTATTATTCGGTTATTTACTGTGTAGAATAATAAAACAAATAAACCTTCTGTTTACCACAGATTTAAGTTCAAGCACGAAGCTTAAATTTAAATTTGAGCATCCTCAGGTAAATGCTCAGAACCTGAGAGAAAAGCTTCGTGCTTAAATATAAATTAAAAGGACGGTTTATTTGTTTAGTTGTTCTAAGTTGTATGATGGCTTACCACAGAAGTTCTGCAGTTAAATTCGATTAATTGATGGATTCGGTTATTTGTTTATTGTGGGTGGTTTTTTACTGTGTTTGTTCATTGGCGTTGGTTTAAAACCCAACTTTTAACAGTAAGTGTAACTACTTTTCCATGCTTTTCAATTTTATTCAAGTAATAAGCCCAATATAGGTCCTTAACATAGGCAGTTATAATTAGTGACTTAATAATTTATAGCAGTGATGTCATAAAAGCATGGCAATAAATAACTTGAACCTTGAAACTATGAGTACATTGATAGGTAGGTAGTTACAAAGCGATATAGAAGACTTCTATATAAGCTCCCTCCTATATAATCCTCTTCTTCTTCGTCACTTGTTTCCAACTAATTCCTTCCTCAACATCAGTGTCGGGCAGATAAAAGAACCGCGCACACATCCATGGAGATAACTCCATGGAAACTGTGGAGAGTTCCAGTTGGTTGCTCGCTCCAGACTCAGGTTTGGTGACGCAAATAACGAGGTTGGTATCTCATTCTGCAACGACAATTCGTTATTCAAGTTAGGTATCGACCTGCACAAAAAGGTACCCATCGAGTTGCAGAATCGCACTACTGATCGTGTTACAGACAGACTAGTGTGTCTGTACAGCATAGAGGGTGACTGTTATATTTTATATAAAGATAATTTTAGGTGCAGAAAGTAAGTATCTGTTTTGAAGTACGATTTCAAATCTCCTCGTTCTCTATCACAGAGTTTGGAAACGGGTCATGTGATCGACACAAATCTACGACGGGAAGCGCTCTCACTCGTAGACAAAGTGCAGTGGGAGGATAAAGGGCCAGAACTCGCAGCAACATTCGGTGGCGAGGACGGTGGTGCTGGAGGTACCCACCAAGATGACGAATACCGGTCAGTACGATTATTTCTCTGGGAAACTTACCAGGAAATTTAGTAGCATCATGTTAAGTGGCTTTACTCACTAGGTAAGTAAATTCACTTTCAAGCTCCGCTCCCCCATTGCATGAGTTTACCCTTCTTCTTCTTCTTCTTCTTCTAATGCCATGCATGGAATATGTGTAGGCGATATCTCATTCTGTTACTTTCAGGGTATGTTCCTCAGATGCAACAAATCTCCTCAAAAGGAGGACCTAGACCCTGTCCAGTATGTCCCGTGATACTTATAATGATAACCTAACTACTTCTACTTCCCTGCTTGTTTCTGTTCCCACGGTCTTTAAAATTTTTCTTCTTTTCATTATTTTTGAGTTTTTTATTCATCCCGCAGCCCTTTCAAGAACTGGGAGGGAGCTCAGCATGCAATATACCACGTGTTATATGACCTTGGAAACATGATGAATTTGGTTATCCCAAAAAAAATTAAAAAATAATTATCACGCGAGAAAGCATCACTAGAAATGAACAAAAATGGAAATTTTTTAAATATGATAGAATACGGCAAGAATAGGTACTTTGAACATTACACGTTTTGCACTATGTTGCATAAACCTCAACCGTTGATAGCGTTGATACATACTCTGCTGGGGAATATGGAAATGTACTGTCATTATGTGTACATAAAGTTTCGGCCTTCTCAAAGTTTTTTTGCACTGGTTGTATTTCAACTCCACGATTGTTTCGTCAGCAGCAGGTCGACAGCCGTTCTGATCTGAATCTGATGCTGATATGTAGTAGCAGGTAGTAGGTACGGGACACAGTACCAGGATATGACAAGTTATCAATGGTGACATTACCACTCCCTGTGGAGGTCGGAGGAGTAGCACGGGACATACTGGACAGGGTCTAGATCCTCCTCTCCTCAAAGCTCGAACGGCCTTCCATGCCCTGATATTGCGTGGCCGTGACAATTGCTTCCAGCCCAAGGCATACATAGAGAGAGTTGTGCACATGCTTGGTGAGATGAGAAGAGGTGTGACGTCACGATATTCCTCCACAACGCCTGTCTTCACCGCCTTCTTATGGACGCCCTTATACACTCGAATATGTCGTATTACTAATGGGCGAGTTCTGATGATATTGGGAAGGAATTTACGAACAAATGATAAATGAACAGTTTAACGATGAGACTGGTCGGTTTTAGTAGTTCTCAAGGTATTAGTTTTTACAAAATAATAATGATTTTTGTGACCAGCCGCCCAGAAATTGAAATCTCAAGTAGTTACCCAAGCAATGAAAATCCGGAACAATATGTATGCTGCCTAGGATTATACTCAGGAAAGGAATAATTGACAAATAAAAACAAAACAAAACAAAAATGCTCATTTAAATCACTTAATAAGATTGATTCTGAAGAACTAATAGTTTTGAAGAAAATCCAGAACCTGTTGAACTGAATCTGAATGGTTACGAACTACTTTGTCCGAACATCAAACTTCTATTTCGGAATCATTTAGAACTAGTTTTGATGCGTCAGCAGCCAAAATGGGTATGGTCAGTTATGAATGGTTCGGAACTGCTTGTCAGAACATACCTTTAATTGTAGTGTCGAGCTCCCTCTCAATACCAGCTTGGGCTAAAGGTTCTCACACACTGCGGGAGCAGGACAGGAAACGCCATGGGTAGGACGCGGGATGTCGGCCGGCTGCTGCAGTCCCGTCCTGCGCCTATACCCACACTAGGCAGGACGTTCCTCAACTCTCCCTGCCGCTCGCCATGCTTCCTTCGTTTCAAGCAAGGGTGTGAGGGTGAAAAGTGGGGAAGGCGTGCGTGAACGTGGGTAATGTAAATATTGGAAGGTGGCGGGGGAATCTCCCTTGCCAGGCACCTCCGTTTTTCGCTTTGAGAGCGATCGTGGCCTAACCCGTCCTGTGCCTACCCCACGCCCTGACTGCCTTGTCCCACCTAGTGTGGTTATCTCCATTCAGATATAGTCACTTGGTCTGCAGTTTAATCTAACGTTTGGTGTGCGAGGTGGGACATCCTGTCCTAGATACTACTAAAGGTCTATTATTATTAATTTTTTTTTTGGTCCCATTTTTCTCCTTCTATAAATGTACATGCACTAAACTTCCTCAAATCGACTAGACAGATCTCAAATAGACTTTCAGAAAAGAATAAAACTTTATATCAATTGCAAAACATCTGTCTCACCTTATCAGTTTGTTTGGGATCAAGTTCAAACGAAGTAGATTATTTATTCAAGATGGCATCAGGATAAGAACAATCCCATGGACTTCGTCAATAAGCAGTTTTTTTCAACAATAAGTACCTACCTAGTTATTTTTCTATAATAATTGTTGTTCAGAGATTCCGGAAGTTCTGACGTCATTGCACACTTGTCGCCTTGGTGGGACCCCCTTGCCCGCTGTGACGTCAGAACTTCTGAAAACTGAAAAATCATAGAAAAAGAACTACTTATCTTAGGACAGTGTGGTTGGCGACAAAGTTCTCAAGATGGAATCTAGTTTCATTAAAAAATAATATAAACCGCTTTTGTGATCCTTGTGCTTACCCTATTAACAGTGGAGGGAGTAAGGAGATATCCATTCAAGGTCGTCTCAGTTGCAGTTTCTGCAATTTTTCACCAAGTCCTCATAACACTCAGAGATTACAATGAGAAACCTTTGTACTGTCAAAAATGTCCAACTAGGTACGTCTTTCACACATGGACAGTTTGTGATTGCAGTTTCACGAAAACCATCCATTTGCCCCAGAATATACCTATAAACTGAATAGCTGGAGAATACTGTCATAATTCGAACCTTCCATGCATTTGACTATTTTTGTAATACTTCCTAGGCCCCTAGGCAATCAGTCGGAGTGGTATTGTACTTCGTACTACTTTTGGGCTTGACTGTTGTTAAAAACTATCTCTGTCCCTCGTAAGTTACAGAGCGATATACTATTAAAAAATTTATTCTTACAAAAAAACATTATCTTTATATTTAAAATCGTATCCTTTTAAATAGGCACTTAAAATTGTAAGTATTTAACTTTACTCAAGCGAAATCGCTGAGTGTTGATTCAATTGAAGTGCCCGAATGTGCTTCAGATGAAAGGCATACTCATACTGAACCCAAATCAAATCAAAATATTTTATTTGTAGAAATCGTTCAGATCACCGTTACAATATTACTCATCCAGGACCTTTCACAATCCTCACTAGGATTGTTACTGCTGAATTCTTCTATTATGTTAATTAAAAATTTAAAATGTCACGTTTCCAGATGGGCTGGAGTAGAGGACCCAAAAATCATGATGACAACTTCAAGAGACCCTTCGTCTCGGTTGAAACAGTTCATCAAGGAATTAAGATTGATATTTCCGAATGCGCAAAAAATGAATCGCGGTAAGCCAAACTCTTTAAAGTGTACAAAATTTTACTCTGCATGCGGAAGAGTAAGGTAGTTTTGATTTTTATAGTAGTTAAGTCACAGTTTTCAACAAACAAAAAACGCTGCAAATTATTACACAAAGGTTTATTATTTACCTGTACAGATGCTCCTTCTGAGTAGATCACTGTTTTCTGTGGTCAATACCCTCGAGGTTCCCCCTGGAAAGCCCTAAATCGAGTACTGGAGCCGGCCCCGGCATTGAAGTTTCCTACAAATGAACGGGATTCAATAATTCAATCATTAATTATTTTGTAGTTATTCATGAAGCACAAGGCAAATAATTAACCGTTGTGTAATAATTTACCTGTATAGGTGCCCCTTGTACGTAGATAGTATAATGAACTGTTGTGCAATAATTTACCTTTGAGTAATAATTTATCTTTGTGTAATAATTTGCCCATCAGTAATTCCTACTTCAACGGTTGTTCAAGTTGCAAAAGTACCTACCTACAAATTCCAGCCCCTTCTACGTAGATGGTATAATGAACCGTTGTGTAATAATTTACGGATGTGTAATAATTTACCCACCAATCAACGTTTGTTCAAGTTTCACTACCTATCAACGAACTCTAAAAGAGCTATCATTATTCAAATGAAATAATATCGCAGAACAACCAACACTCCGTGAATATAATCAGGTGCTCCCTAGCAATGATTATCTCGGGCCAAATGCTGATTGTTACCGCGTCCCTAGTGATGATATTTGGGCTGAATGTGTACAATTTCATTCACCCTCCTGTGGAAAAAGCCTGTCGGTGCAGACTTCTGGCCTTACTGTGAACGAACGGCTGGACGAACAATTAAAAAACTCTGGTCTTAAAAAACTCCCAAGTTCGAGAACTATTTAAAACTGTTAAAAAATCGAGATAACGGCGTCCTGGAGATTTCAGCCCCTATTTTTCACCCTTCAGGGTGATGACTGCCATTTACGCCAAGCTTCGAGAGGGCCAACTAGACCCCAAATGGGACCTATAAACCGAATTTCGTCAATTTTGGTCATGGTAACTGAGAAAAGTGCGAAGTACGGCGTACGGCGGGTGGACAGAAATTTTTTTATTGCATTTTCGGATTCTAGGTAGATACCTTGAAACGGAAACCATCAAATTTGGGGGGGGGGGGGGTGGTTTAAAAAATTTTCATGCTCGATTCCAAAGGTTCATTATTCAAAATAATAAACCAAAAAAAAACCAGAAAGTTCCAGGCAAGCAGCCATATGAGCGAATTTTCGACGTAAAGTATTAAACTACCAACCAACCACCCTTATTTACCATTTTCTATTGTTTTGTTCACAAATTACAACTTTACCCCATGTTTTGTTAATTTTAACTTCAAAATTCACTAACATTTTGGGTGATAAAAACTCAGTTTTTTACCTTTAGAGAAAAATAATAATGCGCGTATATGACCCCATTTTTTCACTATTAAAATAGTCTTTCCCTGTCTCATGTCACCATTCTGTACCACTTTTGGTGGCATTTAGTCATCAAGTCTTGTGTCATTGTAAGCATTTTGGTGCTGAGATCGACGGCTTCTTTACTATGTACTTAATTCGTTGTAATTGGCCGAATTTTATTTACGTTCGATATAGAATGTAATATTGTGACAAATAGTGTTGTTAATATTGTGTAAAATATGAAAAACAGTTCATATTTTTGTTCTTTGTACGGGTAGATATGTAGGTAGATTTGCAAACTCGCTAAAAACTAAGGAACCTAAAATGTTTTTGCAGGTAATTATGAGATGAAGCAGCTTATTGAAGCCTGTCGGGCCAACGCTGTAACGGATTTCATTGTTGTCCACGAGCACAGAGGTGTACCGGACACGTTGGTTATCTGTCACCTGCCTTACGGGCCGACAGCGTACTTCAACATAGCTGACGTCACAATGAGGCACGACATCCCTGATATCGGCACTATGTCTGAACAGTATCCCCATCTCATCTTCCACAACTTCACCACCAGGTAAGGGAAATGGGTTTATTGACTAGCTGTATTTTGCCAGATACGATCACATTTTTGGAAACATCGACACAGTAATGTAATATTTATAGTTTTTACAAATTAATGTAGACAAATGTTCAAGATCAAGTTGGTTCTCTAACACGGATTTGTATGGTCAAAATATCTAATCATTATGCTCATTGCAATAGTAACTGTTTACCTCAGAAATTCTCGTTTTGACATTACCAAAACTTTGTAGCTCAGAAACTGGTAGTTTAGGCGGAAAAGTCGAATATAAAAAGATGTCACTGACTGAGATGTCGTCTTCTGGGAGGCTCTACATATAGCTGTTCATTCCCATTCCGATAAGGTACAAAATTTGACTCTTGTATGAGGTGCCAGTGTTGAATCGGGCTTCAACAAAGCAAGTCCGTGAGGGTGTCAGAGACCTGGGATGCACTCTACTTTTATGTAGAGGGTGTGATGGAGCGAGTCGGTGAGTGCTTAACTCAACTGTTGAAGGTTTAAATTTAGAACACGTGGTTGTTCTTTCTTTAATGTAATTGTATGCACTAGCTAAACTATTGTAGTCTACGCAGACTACCGCTTGGCTTTATGACTGGGACAATAGGTGCACACCAATCAGTCGGTTCGTCAATTCTTTCAATCACTCCCAAGTTTTAGTATTCTCTGAAGTTCTCCTTCCACCTTGGGACGAAGAGGGATTGAAATATTACGAGGTGCACGAACTGAATAGGGTTTGGCATCATCAAGAAGTTCAATTCTGTGCTCTCCTGGTAGGGTACCTAATCCCTTGAAAAGCTCTGGATAATCCTGTAAAACTCGGTCCATGGTGATTGATTGAACATCTCCAAACTGATTCGGTGTTCGAACCGAGATTAGATTGAGTGATTTTATTGCAGGAACCCCTCGCAAGGGTTTGTTTAAACTAGGTATTAAATACATTTTTTCCTTCACCCTCTGACCGTTGAAACCTAAATCAGCTATAAACATGCCTTCCACGTGCATAATTTTCTGGTCGGCATGCTTTAATGTTTTGTTTCTAAAATCCCAACAACTATGCGGCCCCGAATAAGCTCTTCCCATCAAGAAAACTTCATCACCTAGAAGGTGTCTACTAAATCATAAAAACAAATGAAAAAAGTACCTCCTTGGTTATTTCTTGGATTCCAAGTAGTATAGTTGTATTTGGTAAACAGACTGAAATTGTAGGCATTCCGGTTATCTGTATAGAAAATCTGTTCATGTTAGTGACATTGTTTTTTTAGGTTAGGTAAAAGAGTGCAAGACATACTGAAATATCTATTCCCTGTGCCAAAAGAAGACGGCAAAAGAGTCATCACCTTTGCCAATCATGATGATCATATCGCATTCAGACATCATATTTACAGAAAGGTAACTATTCAAACTATGGCAAGTCCACTGTCAAACTATTGTCTTCTGAAGCTTGTGTGCTTATATTTTATGATAAAATTATATTTGCTGTACTTTGAATTATTAGAATGTGACTACAGTACCAATACTGAATGTCATATGACAACCTGTTGTAGTTCTTGGTCCCGTTAATTGCGTTGATGAGTTCTTCGGAAAAAATTGGTCGCGAATGTTCGTTTGATAAATTCATTTAATATCAATCACACGGTGTATTGTTTTCCACTGCATAGAGTAATCACTCCGTATAAGAGGTTATGGGCACACACCGCATACACATAGAACCTTTGGAAAAGGAAAATTACGACACATGGGCGATACATGTGGCTGCACTTCTGCTGAAAAATAAGACGTGGAAGTATGTAAACGGTAGCAGAAAGAGACCAACCATTCCTGCAGATCAAAATCCTTTGATATTAGCAGAAGCCCAACAATGGGATGACGAGGATGAGGAAGCAAGAGCCGACTTGATCCTAACGATTTCACCCTCGGAGCTTAAGCATGTGAAGCATTGTGAGACAGCCCATGACGTGTGGTTGAAATTGAAGGAAGTACACCAGTCCTCAGGGCCTGCGAGGAAGGCTGCGTTATTGAAAAAGTTGATAACGTGCAAAATGGAAGAACATCAAGAAGTCCGAGACCACCTTAATGAGTTCATGGCAGCTGTAGACAAGTTGCAAGACATGGGGGTGGAAATTCACAAGGATCTGCTGACAATCATGATGCTCTACAGTTTGGGAGAATCATACGAGAATTTTCGGGTGGCAATTGAAACAAGGGATGATTTGCCCACGCCTGACGCTTTGAGAATAAAGATACTAGAAGAAAGTGAAGCAAGGCAAATGAATCAACCCAAAACAAATGGCGATGCCCTAATAGCTCGGAAATTTCAACGAAAAAAGGTAGAATCTGGAAGAAACCCTGTAGATAGAAAACACCAAGAAGAAGTACAATGTTATAGATGCAAGAAAATGGGACATAAGTCATTTCAATGTCCACAACAAAGGAAATACGACAATAATCGAGCTGATGATGAAGAAACTAGTGGAGAGGCGACAGTAGCATTGATGACAGAACAAACAAACAAAAATAATTTGGGGAAATGGATTCTTGACAGCGGATGCTCGACTCATATGTGTCGTGATGAGAATGCATTCCCTGATATGAGCGATACTGAACAGAGCTATGTGAAACTGGCAAGTAAGCATACGATACCCGTAATTGGAACAGGGAACGTACCGATTACAGTGAAAAATGGTGAAACATCTATAAAACTGTCACTGGAGGACACTCTATTTGTGCCAGATCTGCGGACTAATCTACTATCTGTAGGGAAGATTGCTGACTGGGGATATACCGTGGTTTTTCATAAACGTGATGCAATAATATCTAAAAATGGGAAGACTCTATTCACAGCAGAAAGAATAGGTGAGTTATATTACCTGAACGGTAATTATTCAGAGACAAGTACGACAAATAATGCGAAAGTTAACATAGAAGGTGAAAAGAAAAATTCAATCGACTTGTGGCATAGACGTATGGGTCACATGAATGAAGGAGACTTATTAAAAATGACTGGAAATGTATTTGGACTGAACATCGGGAAGAACTCGAAGATGGGAGCTTGTAAGGTTTGTTTGCAAGGAAAGATGACGCAGACTCCGTTTCCCATCAAATCAGAAAGGAGTACGACAATGTTGGAACTGATTCATTCGGACATCTGTGGACCAATGAGAGTAAATTCAGTTGGAGGAACTAGATATTTTATCACATTTATCGATGATGCCACGAGGTGGTGTGAAATACAATTCCTAAAACAAAAGTCAGAAGCACTAGAAGCATTCAAGAAATTCAAAAACAAAGTGGAGAAACAAACTGGAAGGAAGGTAAAGTGTTTACAGACAGATAATGGACTAGAATACAAAAACAAAGAATTTGACCGATTTCTGGAAGAGGAGGGAATCACTCGGAGGCTGACAGTTCCTGACACACCGCAGCAAAATGGTGTCAGTGAAAGAAAAAACAGGACGCTGGTCGAGGCAGCTCGATGCATGATGATTGAAGCGAATATGGCGCCTGCGTTCTGGGCTGAAGCTGTCAACACTGCGAATTACATCAGAAATCGGTGTAGATCAACTACCGTAGGCGGAAAAATTCCATATGAATTATGGACGAACCGAAAAGTTAACGTATCATACTTCAAGACGTTCGGATGCATAGGATACGCATTGCACAAAAGGACGGGAAGAGGAAAATTTGAGCAAAAAGCAGACAAATGCATATTTTTGGGATATTCTGAAGAGGTGAAGGGGTATAAAGTTTGGTACCCGGAGACTCACAAGATGAATTTCACCAGAGATGTGAAATTCATAGACGAATATGATGCAGAAATAGGACATTTTGACGAATTTTACGAATCCGTAGAGTCACAATCAGTAACAACGAAGAGAGGAGAGAAGAAAATTATCGAAATTGAAATTTGTGAAAGACCAATTAAAACATTAATAAACAGTAACTTGGAAGTGGAGACAAGTAGTCAAGATCCTGCAGTGGTGAATAATCACAACAATACTGAGACTCGAGAAGGAAACGAAGAAAATTGGTTCAAAACAAATGAAGGGGTGGGGAATGATCCAGAACCACCAGAGATAATACCAAGAAGATCAAATAGAACACCAAAGTCAAGGATTTGGGACTGTTGTGAATGTGAAGTTGATGAGCAGTCTCATAAACTCCTCGTCGAGTTCGGACCGGAAGCTTTGGGTGAAATAAAATTGAAAGACGCCTTATCTGGACCTAAATCGGACGAATGGAAAGAAGCCATTGAAGCTGAATACAGAGCCATGTTGATGAACGACGTATGGGATATTGTGAATAAATCTGCAAATCGAAATACAGTCGGAAGCCGTCTAATTCTTGTTAACAAATTCAACGAGGATGGCAGTCTGAATAGACGTAAAGCAAGACTAGTGGCAAAAGGTTATACCCAGAGGCCTGGAATAGACTTCTTCGAAACCTATAATCCCGTCATTCGAATGAGTTCGCTAAGGACAATCATGGCAGTCGCAGTCCAGAAAGGAATGATGGTACATCAAATGGATGTGACAACTGCATATCTAAATGGAGACATTGATGCTGACATCGTGGTGGGAATTCCTGAGTCATATGAAGAAATACTTCAAAGAATAATAAGAAAGGAAAAAGAAGGGAGCTGTATACAAAAGAAGGCAAAATCACATCTCAAAAATTTGAATAGCGGGAGAGAAGTAGTCTGCAAGATTCAGAAAGCACTCTACGGACTTCGGCAATCAGGGAGAATGTGGTACCAAAAACTCGATGAACGACTCAGGAAGAGTGGATTCAAACCATCGTACTCAGATCCATGCGTGTATACTGGGGAGATCGGAAAAGACTTGGCTATAATTGGAGTATATGTTGACGATTTAATCCTGTCCGCTACTTCGATGCACGCGTTGGATGTAATCAAAAACAAACTGAAGGAGAACTTTAAGATGAAAGATATGGGAGCAATTCATTACATGCTTGGCATTGAGATATCGCAAGAAGAGGATAACATCAAAATGTCTCAATCCAAGTACATCAAGAGAATTGGGCAGGAATTTGGTATGGAAAACTCTAATCCTGCAAACTCTCCAGCAGATGTGAACGTGAAGCTACAAAAGCCGAGAGATTTGATACAGGGGGAGGTTAATGAATATCCGTATCAAAATCTAATCGGATCCCTCATGTACCTGGCTACGTGCACAAGACCTGATGTGGCACACACAGTTAGCATGCTGAGTCAATTCAACTCTTGTTACCGCAAAGAGCACTTTATAGCAGCGAAACGAGTGCTCAGATATCTGAAGGGAACACTCAATCATGAACTAACGTACACAAAATTAGGGGGGGAACTACATGGCTATGTCGATGCTGATTGGGGATCATCAGTGGTCGACCGAAAATCTTATACAGGATTTGCTTTTTTGCTTGCTGGAGGGGCAATTAGTTGGGAGGCTCGTAAACAGCGTACAGTGGCGCTCTCGACGACTGAAGCTGAGTATATGGCGGCGACGGAAGCAGCAAAGGAGGCGATCAGCCTGAAACGATTGCTCGCGGAATTGAAGATGATGAACGAGGAGGGACCTGTGACGGTATACTGTGACAATCGTGGGGCTCGAGAGCTAGCTCACAACCCAGTACATCATCCACGAACTAAACATATAGACATAAGACATCATTTCGTACGGCAAGCAGTAACAGACGGGAAAATCGATCTCAAGTACAAGCCAACTGAAGATATGGTAGCGGATATTTTCACCAAACCTCTACCAGGGCCAAGACATTTGTCACTGACTTCAAGCTTGGGACTTAAGCAGCCGCAACGTCCAGCTTGAGGGGGAGTATTAGAATGTGACTACAGTACCAATACTGAATGTCATATGACAACCTGTTGTAGTTCTTGGTCCCGTTAATTGCGTTGATGAGTTCTTCGGAAAAAATTGGTCGCGAATGTTCGTTTGATAAACTCATTTAATATCAATCACACGGTGTATTGTTTTCCACTGCATAGAGTAATCACTCCGTATAAGATGAATTATAAATAAAATCGTGTTTCTGTTTGTATCGCTGCAGAATAAAAACAAAGAGATTGAACTATCGGAAATCGGTCCGCGATTCATGCTGAAGCTGTTCTCGATCAAACTGGGTACCCTCGAGGCCATTGAAGCTGCTGAAGCTGAGTGGGTCCTTCGACCTTACATGAACACAGCCGTCAAGCGGAGATTCCTGTCTGACCAGGATGGCTGGGTCCAGGACGATGAAGAGGTCGCAGCTTAGACTACCCCTTGTGAGATTTTATTTTACATTCACATTAGGTAATAAAAGTTTCTTATTTTTACAAGTTTGTTTATATTACACGCCTGTTTATTCGTGTGCTAGATTAAAACTGATAGTCGCTAGGTCTGGTACATAGTTGAATTAATTCAAATGGTTTCCATGTACCTAACCAAAAAGCCATAATATGTTTCATTATTGGTTTTATTCGACAGCTGTTGAGGAGGAATGTACCCCGTGCTTGCAACATGGTATGCTGGAATGATTTTGTTTGAGTACGAAGAGCAACATTTGCTTATCTGTTTCGTTGCTTACAGAATTTATCGGTTTCTTTGTCATTGCTGATGACATGATAATCGGATCGCATTGGACCTCCCCCACTAGCTGATTATGTACAAACAAGATCCGCAGGATTCTGCTATTATCAAATTATATCACAAAATAACCTACGAACAAACTAGGTAATGGTAGCATTCAGTAGCTGGCCGTTAAGTAGGTAATTACCACCTATTATCACCATTAATTTGAACAGTTGACTTTTCAAGTCAATTAATACCTATGTATCACGTAGTTTAGACTCGTGCTTTACTTAATGTCCTTTTGAATTCTAGCAATCACTAGAGAGTCCACTCAGAGAAATGTCACGGCGATTGTTAATGGAATTGCTTTCGGCATAACTTGTAGATGTGATCTAGGTACTCTTGACTTATTGGATTGGGTTCTTGTAGACATCTAGTGGTCTCATGCTCACTCTGTCACTCTCCTGTCCTATGGCTCGAGCATATGAATATAGTAAGTATATGTTTCAGTCTCAAGAAGGAACGTCTTCGGAAGTAAGCAAACCTGAAATGCCTAACGGACTACTTTTCAATCTCTCACGAGTTTTTGGACTCTGCGCTTACTCTGCTTATGGGAAACTCGATCCATGGTTGGTTTTTTGGTCAGTCGTCACATTATCTTGTTGGGTATCTTCCCTCATCACTTCCAAAGTCGCCCTATACTTGGTGAAACATAGAGGCAAAGACCGGATCCTTGCTGATTCAATTCTGAACTTTCAGCTGACTCTGCACGCCATCTGCGTCACTTACCACCTGTTTGTTAATATTCAAGAGAGATCAAAAATGGAAGAGGTACTCGCTGTTGTCAGTAGCATAGAGCCAGGTGCTCACGAACACAGTTATGCTGTATTTGCATCTTTCCTGACACTAATTATAATAGTTTGTTCCTGGTACGGCTCTGATGAGCATAATTGGTGGTCTGCTTTGGATCTTGGATGTTACGCTGTTTCTGTCTGTACAGATTTCCTGCTCATCCTTCAGTTCTGCTCCATAATGAAGCGTCTTTCGGTTAAATTCAGAAAAGTCAAACATGATATCAGGGCCATTCAGCGTGTTGATTACCTTGGACACTCAGAACTTGTGGCCCTGGCTGAAGACTTGAACAGGGTCTACGACGTTCAGCTTCTCCTCATCTGCTCCAAGATATTCGCCACCATCGTCTACTCTGCGTATTCCTTTTACAACCTCCTAAGGATTGCCACAGAGTTTCTGCCATCCCTCATCTCACTAGCGCTCGCTATTGTTCTCTGCATATTAATAATTTTTTGTTTGTCTGGCGTTTGTGAAAACATCAATGCTGATGTAAGTATTTGCACATCTTATAAGTAAGTACCCACCTGATAATGCAGTGATGATGAATTATGTAGGCATTGTAAACGGTTACAGTAAATACTGTGATTCCAGGCCGATTCCTTCAACATGGAACTGTTTAATGTAATGCGTGAAAACGAGGAGCTCTGTAACAACGTGAGTCCAACTGCCAAGTAACCAATTTATTAGCATTGGAAAGAATGCAAAAACTGTGTCTACTGGGTCCAAAAGTCCTTTGTTTTGTTTTGACCATCCCTCCTGAACGGTCTGGTTCTAGATGGTCGTTATGAAGTTAATAAAAAAGTCGGTCTGAAACTCATATACACATGTGAAAACATTAAATACTCTTGAGGTATACTCAAGAACCGACGCATAGAACTATCTTTAATTTGAGGATAGTCCTATAAGAATTTGTGAATGAGTTTGTTCCGAGATAGTATTGGACTATATGAATTTTATCAGTTGGTAACCTGTAACTTTTGTCTGCCCATACGCACACTTTAATTCCTTGCCACATGCCTAGGTACCTCCAGTCCATCAACTAGGTAGTGATGGAATTCACAGGGTCTTTCCTATGGGTTGCAGGGATTCGTCCCTTATGAATCTCATAAATAGTTACTCAGCTATAATTTTCGTCAGCGCATCGAGGAAACAATCCCATTTATAAGTACCTACTCAACACTTGGATTTTATGGGTGGATTTTGATAGTCGAGTAGGTGCGGCTGCTTTCAAGAGTAGGACCTAATCGTACAAGGATGCTGCCTACATATTATATGAGTGTTACGTCTTGCTTTTTTTCCATTGTTTCTAGAAACTAGAGATCAAGTCATTGCTAATCATGGAGGTTTGCCGTACGTCATTTTAATTTTTGAATCCATGGACATTTTATTACTGTGGATAAGGTTATTGACGAACGAGGAGATTCTAAAACAATAAATTGATACACTCATCGACAGATTTACACCATAGTGTGAGTCCGGCCCCTTTGAAAACCTTGGAAAATTATTTTTTCTGAGTTATATTCAACTTACGTAATGCTTACAGGGCGCATATTACATGTACGTCGTAGTTAGGCAAACTGTCCAAGTCACAGCCAGTGGATATTTCGATATCGGTTATCCACTTGTTACTTCCGTAAGTGAAATCTTGGTTACCTATTTCCATCTTTATTTGTAAGATGCCTACCTATTGAATTGGATGGAGTTCTTGAATTTCAGGCAAAGTAAAAATATGGAACTATTTAGGGAAGGTTGGACAAACTTTGGTTTTTCAAAACTCGATATTTTTTCTGAATTCAACCATCAAGATTTTAAACCATGGAAAAGTTGTGAATTCAGAGGGCGAATTACTATATTACAAAATGGCCTGTTGGAAATTTGGAATTCCACACAATTACAAAATCGTTTTACAATCTAGACATTGATTACTTTAGTTTTACTGATTAGGTAGCCTTGTTGAATTGATGTGGGGATAATTAAGAATACATGATGAAATTTGTAGAAGGGAGCTTCCAGATGGTGGGTATTCTGACCTGCCAAAAGCCAAACTTAGAAGAAAATACTTCGGATTTTTTCCATCTCTCAGAAACTTTCTAATATTTTTCCAGAAGTATTTAAGGGAACCCACCTACTTATGTAACGTTTTCCAGTGATTTCATAATTTTTTAAACCTAATTTATACTTATTTCTCAACGAATTTCGTAATTGGCTCCACTCGATTTGGACTACCGGTGGTTCAAAAAAAGAATTCAAACCATTCAAAAATAAATTAAATTCTCTAGAAAAAGCTTTGTATCCATCACCATTTACTGTAAATTGAATCCTAGGTAGGTACCTCCCTATTTTGTCTCTGTACGGATCTGTTTGTTTCAGATCATAGCTGCCGTCACAACTTATTTGGTCATTCTAATCCAATTTTCCTAAGGAACAGATGACTCCATTTCATTCACTCAAGATTTGTATTTCTTCATTTTGTTAATACAGTACCTATTAATTATTTATATATATATATATATATATATAAGAGTGTAATGACGTTATCGACCGTATTTCATATAAGTTGTTGTGATGGAAATTGTTGAGGTTCCGTCTGAATGAAACGATTTACTGTCCCAACGTTTCGGCCATTTATTTAGCCATTATCAAGGGATCAAACAGCTCTCCCTTGATAATAGCTGAATAAATCGCCTAAACGTTGGGACAATAAATCATTTCATTCAGACCGAACCTTAACAATTTCCATAACAACAATTTGTGTGTGTGTGTGTGTGTGTGTGTGTGTGTGTGTGTGTGTGTGTGTGTGTGTGTGTGTGTGTGTGTGTGTGTGTGTGTGTGTGTGTGTGTGTGTGTGTGTGTGTGTGTGTGTGTGTGTGTGTGTGTGTGTGTGTGTGTGTGTGTGTGTGTGTGTGTGTGTGTGTGTGTGTGTGTGTGTGTGTGTGTGTGTGTGTGTGTGTGTGTGTGTGTGTGTGTGTGTGTGTGTGTGTGTGTGTGTGTGTGTGTGTGTGTGTGTGTGTGTGTGTGTGTGTGTGTGTGTGTGTGTGTGTGTGTGTGTGTGTGTGTGTGTGTGTGTGTGTGTGTGTGTGTGTGTGTGTGTGTGTGTGTGTGTGTGTGTGTGTGTGTGTGTGTGTGTGTGTGTGTGTGTGTGTGTGTGTGTGTGTGTGTGTGTGTGTGTGTGTGTGTGTGTGTGTGTGTGTGTGTGTGTGTGTGTGTGTGTGTGTGTGTGTGTGTGTGTGTGTGTGTGTGTGTGTGTGTGTGTGTGTGTGTGTGTGTGTGTGTGTGTGTGTGTGTGTGTGTGTGTGTGTGTGTGTGTGTGTGTGTGTGTGTGTGTGTGTGTGTGTGTGTGTGTGTGTGTGTGTGTGTGTGTGTGTGTGTGTGTGTGTGTGTAAGTTAGTGATGGTTAATGTCTAGTCCAATATCAGTAGGTATATGTGGAGGTGTGGAAATGACCAATCTAGACTTTTTCAGTGGAAACTTCTTTAATTGTTTCCTTCCACGACGTTTCGACCCAGGGACTGGGTCCTAATCATGTGGATAATTTGCTGTCTGTTTCCTCAACAGTTGATGATGATGGTAGTGAAATTAGTAGTTTTAAGTAGTACAATTTACTTGAAACTACGAAAAGTAACTAGGTGTTACTTTTCGTAGTTTCAAGTAAATTGTACTACTTAAAAATAATTTCACTACCATCATCATCAACTGTTGAGGAAACAGACAGCAAATTATCCACATGATTAGGACCCAGTCCCTGGGTCGAAACGTCGTGGAAGGAAACAATTAAAGAAGTTTCCACTGAAAAAGTCTAGATTGGTCATTTCCACACCTCCACATATATATATTTAAGTGTATATATGTCATTGTACTCTTATACCACTCCTGTAGATAAGATTGGCACCAATAAAACCACGGAGAAGTCGAGCTGCACGGTGCGAGGGACGAGGCCCAGGTAGCTCTCCCTCCAACGGCTGTCGGTGGACCGGGGGAGGGTAGAGGTGCTTTTATAAGGCGACCGGCTTGCCCTGCTCGACATTCATCCAATTTCTCTCGAACCAGAGCCTTCTCTCTCTTACCTTACCTCTTAATCATCAACTCACCCTTGTCCTCACCCCTGCGTTCTCAACATGGTGAAAACCGGACGAGTATTTTTCCCGGATATTCAACATGGTGAAAACCGGACGAATATCCTCCCTTCCAAATATCCAAGGAGGTGAAAACCGCGCAGATATTTTCCTATCCCAATACCCAACGAGGTGAAAACCGGGCGGATATTTACCTATCCTAGAGACGCATCCAAGGAGGTGAAAACCGCGCGGATACAATCTCGCACTCCTCTCTCTCACCTCTTCTTTCATACTCACCTCTCTTCCAAAAACTCCTGCCTACCTCAAAACCCGAGTCATCACTATATATATAGATATAAGTTATAGCGCCCGACCGACACTTACTGCTGACGCAGTCATGATAGACGATATAACCCCTGCGAGCAAGCTCGAACCTTCAGTTCTCGGCTCGCTGCTGTACGATCAACCCTGTGTTCCGTGTTCCCCGTAATTTTACCGCTACGAAGTCTTCCGTGTATTTTCCGAAATAAAGAACACTTGTAAATTCCCAGTTCGTGCTTTTTAAAAAGTCAACTCCCAAGGAACCTACTATAACTGACGCAGTCACTGGAGGACATTTGGAGACACAATTTCGACACTCAGAAATTATATTCGCGACCGACCATCGTCTCCGCGGAAATTTCGTCGAAGCCTTCAAGTGCCCGGGAGTTCGTCAACCGAACTGTGATAAGTGAAAGTGCATCGGAATTACAATCGGATAAAGTGCATCGGCTCTCCACTTCGCCGATCACGCAGACTTCAGGGAATATCGGATTACCATACCAGGTATACTATCTCAGCAGCTTGCCAAGAACTCCTAGGATTCTATAGGTAATCTTGACCCATATAGTTCCTAGTACTGACCAAGCCCGGTCATTTCACAAAATCTTCATTCCAGTCGTTGACTAGTGAAGTCAGACACGCCCGTCTGAAAAGACTTCGATCCAATCTGCCCTGATTACCGAAGCCAGGCATCCCCCGCCTGTAAATTTAAGAAACCTCAAAATTAAATAATTAAATTCAATTATCAAACCCATGAGTGGTTAGTAGCTTCCAAGAGAAGTCCTTCTAGAATTAAAACAAAACAAACAAATAAAATAAAAAAATAAAAAAAAAATCTTCGGAAGGGACGCAGTCCGCTCGCTTCAGTCACACTTCGTAGAATCTTATCAACACCTCTCCAGTTACAACATCCGACGCCCTTTAAATCATCTCGAAGCAGATCCAACGAACCTCTCAATTGACGAATCTCTGAACTTAACTGCATAACATATTTATTTATCTTTTCAGCTTTCATAATTGTTTCCTATTTTGTCATATTTTCTGTCATATTTCTGTCATATTTTGTCACATTATCTGTCGCCACATTTTACAACCTACCTATAGTATTGTACAAGGCTGTCCAAAATTCCCAAAACTACGAAATCATCGTCTCGTTCGAGGTCCGATCCTTATATTGATTGGATTAGAACACTCCGTTGGTCCAGATTAGACAGCACCGAAATGGAAGGTTCATCAGAAACCCACCAAGGAACAAGCGCGGGAAACGAACAAAATTCCGTCGGAACCCCGATTACGAGTAGGCAAAATTTCAATCTCCCTTTAAGAAGCCAAAATTCTATGCCCTTTCCAACATTAAAGGAATCACATTTCGCATTGCTCCCAGACTTTAACGCCACCGATCCCCTTATCCTTACCAGATTTATAACGGTATGCGATAAACTTTTCAACCATTTCTTCGACCCCACAAACCAAAATACCCTACAAAACGATTTGTTATTCGAGGGCATCCTATCAAGAATCAAAGGCGATCCAGCGAAACGCGTTTTCGCTGCCGACCCTCACAACTGGGCGGAGTTACGCTCCGTCTTACTGGAGTCGTACGGAGATCGCAGGGACAAGTTCACTCTTACAGCGGAACTAGCCCGTCTCAGGCAGAAACAGACTGAAGGTTGCTTTGAATTTTATTCTCGATTAGAGGCAATTTTAAACAGTACCATCGCCTCCTTGCAGAAGGAACAAAGTTCGCAAGAACTTGTTGACTTCGTGCAGGGCTTAGCCCTTCGAGTGTTTGTAACGGGACTGGATGATTCAGTAGGATCTCTGATCCGAGCAAGGAACCCAGCAACCCTAGCAGAATGCATGGCGATTTTGACAAACGAGTTTCAGTTTAGAACTAAACCCAAATTAGCCCCGCCACAAAAAACCGGCCCCGCCACTCCTCAATTCCGTCCCTCTGGCCCGAATAACAATTACCGACCTTCATCAACACCCTACAACCAGCCCTTCAGGCATTACCAAAATTTTCATAGACCACCAGTTCACCACTCTTTCAACCAAAGACCCGCTACGCCAGGTCAGCAACCCCCCAAAAGACAATCGCTCCCAAATCGACCATGGTCCCACCAACTCTCACGCTCTTCCAGTCAGGATCACTCAAAGAGCAACCTTCACAATGTAGAAATGCAGTGTGAAGACTCGGAAATTCGGCAACCCGAAACCCCTGAGTATTCGCCAAATTCAGGATATTTCGTTTATGACCCTTTCCTGCAAGCCCCGGTGTACTATGACCCCAACCTAATTCAAACATTTGAAAATTTATCAGTGGAGGACCAACCTCCAACTGAAGACGACCAGAACATCACACAGGACCATTTTTTAGGACAACCTCAGGACCCGTCAGAGGTCACCCAACAGTAATGTCAGCTCCCGCTCCAACCTTTTCGGCCCCCGCAACTGCTCCCAAATTAAATCCTATACCAATGTTAAAACCTGCCCCTAAATCAAAAGCTCCCATCGAAAAATTTGAACCAGAACACATCGAATTAAATCACATCGGCTACCAATTACCTTTCATAGTTTGCCCAAAAACTGGGATAAAATTCCTAATCGACACCGGATCAACTCGATCCTTCGTTCTCCCAAAAACAGCGCATAATTATTTCAAAAAGAAAATCCAACCGGCATCGGGTATAGTTAAGACAGCCCACGGCTC
This sequence comes from Leptopterna dolabrata, assembly GCA_954871275.1. NCBI lineage: Eukaryota > Metazoa > Arthropoda > Insecta > Hemiptera > Miridae > Leptopterna > Leptopterna dolabrata. The sequence continues at coordinate 40,129,134 of OX940979.1, read as the reverse complement.
GTCCACAATAACGGAAATGACCCTGATGCCTTGTGGGGAAATTTTCAATGAAAAACATCTAAATCTCCCCTTCCGATTATTCAATTTCCATAGCCACTTCCAAGCACTATTGGGACTAGACAACTTACGGACACTAAATGCTTCCGTGGACCTGAAAAATAACTTGCTGCGTACACCAAACGTCAACTTACCCCTCTACTTTGCGAACGGATGTCTGTGCCCCGAGGAAAATACTGTGTCATTCCTAATCGATGCCAGGACTATTCAGCAGGTACAGGTAGAGGTTGGTAATGTCGAGAATGGCGAAGCTTTGATCGACTCTATCAATTTCCCTGGTTTGCAAATACCATCAGCCATAGTGAGGGTTAAGAACTCAAAAGCATTTGTACACGTCACGAACTCAGAAGAAAAACCTGTTAGGTTCCACTTGACTCACCCAATCCATGCAGAACCAATCCCTAAAGGACAGTTTAAAAATGAGGAACCCGAAAACAACCTTAACAACTATTGCGATACCGCCCCCTCCTGTAAGCAAAACCGTTGGATAGACTATTCGAAATTTAGACTAGACCACCTAAACCCCGAAGAGAACAAGGCTATTAGAAAATTGATTCATGACTATGCAGATCTTTTCCAAGAGAGTGAAGGTCCTTTGACTTTCACGAATGAGGTCAAACACCACATTCGTACAAAGGACGAAATTCCCATCTTTGTAAAACCGTACAGGTATCCCCACATTTATAAAGAAGAAGTGGCCAAACAAGTTGACAACCTACTTGCCCAGAAAATCATACGCCCTTCTAACTCTCCCTACAATGCGCCCCTTTGGATTGTACCAAAGAAAATGGACGCTTCAGGAAAAACCAAATATCGCATGGTCATTGATTTCCGAAAATTAAACGAAGCCACGATCTCAGATCGGTTTCCCCTACCTAACATATCCGAACTCCTCGACAAACTTGGCCGTTGCAATTACTTTTCGACCCTCGACCTCGCACAAGGTTTTCATCAAATCGAACTAGATGAGGACTCAATTCCCAAAACCGCTTTCTCCACTGACAACCAACATTACGAATACCTCAGAATGCCCTTTGGCTTGTGTAACGCCCCGGCTACATTCCAACGAATGATGAACAATTGTCTGAGGGGCTTGAATAATGAGATATGTCTGGTTTATCTCGACGATATCTTAATATTCTCGGCTAGTTTGCAAGAACACGTTGTTCGTCTGAGGAAAATTTTCGACCGTCTTCGACAGGCAAACCTGAAAATCCAGCCAGACAAGACGGAATTTCTGAAAAGGGAGTTAGCATATCTAGGTCACGTAGTAACCCCCGATGGAGTCAAACCAAACCCCGAGAAAATACGTGCGATCGAAAAATTCCCAATGCCTCGCACAAGAACCGAGATCAAAAGGTTCTTAGGGCTCATTGGCTACTACCGTAGGTTTATCAAGGGCTTTGCTGCTCTGACTAAACCCCTGACCTCCGCCTTGAAAAAGGATGGGAAAATAACATCCAAGTCCCCAGAATTCGAAAGAAGCTTCAAAACTTGTACCACGCTTCTTTGCAATGACCCAATATTAAAATACCCCGACTTTAACAAACAGTTCAGAGTGACTTGTGATGCAAGCGATTTTGCTACAGGCGCTGTCTTGAGCCAAGACTTTAACGGTTCTGATCTCCCAATTGCTTATACCAGCAAAACGCTCTCAGAGACAGAGAAAAAATATGCTACTAATGAAAAGGAACTTCTTGCAGTACTAAATGCCCTGAAGGCCTTCCGCCACTATCTGTACGGGCAGAAGTTCCTGTTATTCACTGACCACAAACCATTGCAATGGTTATTTGCAATGAAGGACCCCAACTCCAAACTCTATCGATGGAGGTTGAAAATCAGTGATTTTAACTTCGAAATCCACTACCACCCTGGAAAGTCCAACTATGTAGCTGACGCTCTCTCTCGAATTGAGCTTAATCACCTGGAGTCAGATCCACCAGCCGCAAATCCCATGTCACCGATCAATATCGAGGAGTTGCTTGAGAGCATTCCAATGGAACTCCCCGAATTGCAACTGGACGCACTCCTCGCAGCCCCTAGTTCCCCCAGAACCGCAGAAAACGAAAATCGAGCCATTTCCGAAATACTGGCAACATTCTCGCGTTCTAGGCAAGCACTTGGAGGAAGCAATCAATCTCTAGATGTCCACGCCGACACTCAAGCTCCCTCTTTGACGGTCCCCGAACACACTACCACTAACATACCGCCCATGACAATCCCCGTAAGAGAAGGACCCGTTAACCAGGCCAAAAATCAGATAATATTCAAATTAGTGACCTCACTCCCACGGAAACCCTCAATAAAGCACCTTTTTAATTCCACCAAAACCCGAGTGACCGCAGAACTATCCCACTACCATCTGGACAAGGACATAGTCGAGTTCGTCAAGGAGTATGTCAGGCCCCAAGTTCGTTATGCGATCTACTTCCATGACGATCCAGACGATCGATTCTTCCAGAGATTTGCGGCCATAATGACTCGCACATTCAAGGAGTCAGAAATCCTCATGGCCAAATTTCCTAAATTATTGGAAGACATCGAGTCTGAAGAGGACGTCCAGGAACTCATAAAGTCCTATCATGTAGGTAAGACTAACCACCGAGGAATTCCTGAGACGTATGAACATCTTAAACGAAGCTATTTCTGGCCCAACCAGAAAGCGACCATTCAGAGCTTCATAAACCAATGCGACGTCTGCCTACGAACTAAGTACGACAGGCATCCCCTGAAAATCAAATATAACTTGACTCCCACGGCATCCCGGCCTTTCGAGACCCTGCACATTGACAAAATCACCATAGACCGAACAAAATTCTTGACCGTTTTCGACCCCTTTTCCAAATACGCCCAAATGTACATGGTACCGACTAATACTAGTCTCGACGTAGTTCGAGCCTTGCTCAAATATTTCTCGCACCATGGCATTCCCAAAAAACTCATTTCCGATAACGCGGCCGACCTAAACTCTTCCCTAGTCAAGGAATTATTAGCTAACCACAATATTGATGCTCACTTCATATCGAGCCAACACCCAGATTCGAATGGCCCTGTCGAACGATTCCACTCGACCGTAATTGAACATCTCCGGCTTCTGAACTGCCAAGAAGCATTCAAAAGAGACGATGTGGAAACCCGGGTACAGTATGCCTTGATCGCATACAACAATTCGATCCATTCTACAACGTCCCTGACCCCGTTCGAAATAATCCAAGGTCACATTTCAGACGAAAACCTCCTCAAGTTAAACTTGGACGAACGCCTCGCCAACGATTACCTCGTCAAACACCGCGAAAAAATGAAAGCGCTCTACCAAAACATTAAGGACAATGGCACACGACTCAAGGAAAGGGTAACGGAAAACAGAAATGCTACTCGGGAAGACCCTCCAGAAATCCCTGACACTGTTTATGTAAGGACCAAACAACTTCAAAGTAAGACCAAACCCCTGTATAACCCGGAACAGGTGAAGTCCGTGGACAAAACCAAGCATACGGCCGAAATAACACCCCGGCATGCTAACACCCAACCAACGATCCACATGTCTAACATCAAAAGGCCCAGAGTAGTACCACAAACCCCGATGTCTAGTTCTTCTAGTTACTCACCCTCCGAAGACAGTTTCCCTTCACCCGTTAACCTCCCCACGATTCCCCAAACGGCCACTTTCTATTCCTTTCCCCCACCGACTAACAGCCAAAAGCGGGATAGACTCTTACCGTCGCCACCCAACTCGAGACCGCCTCCTTCAGAGACGAGCTCGTCGAGCCCTGCCCCAAAACGACATTGTAAAGACCTCTCCAGAATCCCAAGAATGGAGTCAACTCCCTCCCCAGTTCCTCTACCTTCTCCTGAGGGATCATTGCCCGCACCACCGGACATCCTACCAGTTAGGTTGCCTCGCAAAGCGTTACCCATACCACCAGACACCCCTCCATCCAGGTTCCCTCGCAAAGCGTTACCCATACCACCAGACACCCCTCCATCCAGGTTCCCTCGCAAAGCATTACCTATACCACCAGACACCCCTCCATCTAGATTCCCTCGTAAAGCGTTACCCATACCACCAGACACCCCTCCAGCTAGGCTATCTCGTATAGACTCCCCTCAGCCCAGTACTTCTGGAATTCCTGTTCCTATAGCAAGGAAACCCTACCACTCCCCACCACCCAGCTCTGGTTCCGACTCTAGCTCATGACCCTTAATATTCCAGGACGTTACTGACTTGAACCACGGATTATGGACAGCCGCTCTGCCGTCACCGTTCTTCTATCACTCTCGACTATACTAATTACCAAAGGATTAGAAATTGAAAACATTACCTCCAATTTAGGTTTACTGCCCATTCGATTAGGTTCCGCCCGAACGATCCACTATTACCACACTGTTACTCACTACTACCAGCTCGGAGGAATTCTCAATCAAGTAAACCAAATTAAAGCCCATTTCCAGGACATTAACCAGATAATAGAAACTGACAGTGAAGTCCAAAAGGTAGTTCGAACTCGAACTCAAGCCATTGAACATATGCTAAAAATAATAGAAGGAAGATTATTTGCTTCAACCTTACCCCGCCGTCAGAGGCGAGGACTGCTTAACGGTTTAGGCTCCGTAATCAAATTTATCACGGGAAATTTAGACGCCAACGACGAGGAAAAATTTAATCAGATCCTCCAACACCTACACACAAACCAAGAGATACTGTCCCAACAAATTAGTCATCACTACTCAATAAACGAAGGATTTGTAGAAGAATTGAACAGGACCATCTTAGATATCAACTACAATCACGATATTCTGGCCTTCGAAATAGAGCGATTAAAGGAAGCAAGTTCCCTTGCAACCCATGCAGGACAGGTAGAAAACGCACTCGAGCATAATCTACTGTTGCTACAAATAATTTCAGATCTGACCCAAGACATAGAAAATTCAGTCACTTTTTGTAAATTAGGCAAACTCCACCCTAGTATTATTAAACCAGAAACCCTACAGAAAATCCTAAGAAACTTGATACCATTTTATGGTGATAGGTTACCCCTCTTTGAAGGAGAAGCGCTATGGGAAATCCAAAATCACATCAAGGTAACATGCTTCATAGGCTACGAGGAAATCGTCTATTTCCTGGATGTCCCCATCGTCCATCCTGCACATTACGACTTGATTCTCCTTCAATCCCTACCAACCTTCATCCCCAATTATTATGCAACTGTCCTACCCACTGCCAAGTATGCTCTAAAATCCAAAAACGAGATACGATTTCTCGACAAACCGTGCGAATACGGACGTGATTATTACTTATGCCCTAACAGCCTTCAGCTATCCGGTGAACATGACTGCGAGTCTGACATTCTCACTAAGGGTATCAACGGTCGTTGCGACTTAATTCAATTAGACCTACCACAAAATCACGTGGAATTCTTGGAAGAAACAAACCGTTACGTCTTTTTATTCCCCTACGAAGATCAGATAAAAATTATCCTCCATGATAATATACAATTCAAGACCCTCCACGGAATTTTCCTTATCTCCCCGGGCAAGAGCACCATAGAATACAGGAATCAAACTTTAACGACTCCACCCTCCCACAGTAACCACACCCCCTCCATGGTCATGTTCCAAAAGCATAATTGGGATTTGAATAAGAAACCCACTGCCATAACGAAATTAAGAACCCTAAAGCAATTATCACCCCCTTCGGTCCCCATACCAAGTACAAAAGAACTCATAATAAGTCATATATCTCCCAGTGCTTGGACAATCCTATTGTACGTCAGCCTTATATCATTCTTTGCGTACACAGGATATCGTTTCCATAAACATAAAAGAAACGTTCCAAATTCACAAAATAACCCCTAACCCGAAATGAAACTCAAATTATCATGTTCATAAAATCATGTCAGTTTTACGTCTGTTTACCATCATTATGTTGTCAATTCTGGTTATCATACGTTATTATGTTTATATTGTTCTATACTTACATTGATTGTACAATTATATTGTTGTATTGGTTGTATATGATTATATTAATCGTATAATTATATTGTAATTTAATTAATTGATCGGACTAATCGTATACTTGTATTGTAATTAATTGTAAAACAAAATTTCTACCAAGCTGTGTCCACCTCATTTTATGCTACTGTAAGGTTGTATAGTGTGTCATGATTGTTTGTCGAAATTGAAAAATTGAAATTTCTTCTAAATTTCAATTTTTTCTATAGGGAGGGAAGAGTTATAGCGCCCGACCGACACTTACTGCTGACGCAGTCATGATAGACGATATAACCCCTGCGAGCAAGCTCGAACCTTCAGTTCTCGGCTCGCTGCTGTACGATCAACCCTGTGTTCCGTGTTCCCCGTAATTTTACCGCTACGAAGTCTTCCGTGTATTTTCCGAAATAAAGAACACTTGTAAATTCCCAGTTCGTGCTTTTTAAAAAGTCAACTCCCAAGGAACCTACTATAACTTATATATACTAGATCTTTCAAATGAGTAGTCAAGGAAAGAGTGAAATGATCAGGTCGAATTCTGATCCTCTCTTCGGAGGATAGCTGATCTCGTCTGCGACACTGGCAGGGCAGTCGGACGAAAAGCCCCAGCCTGGAATGGCTGTTTACTTTACTTTACTACCTTACTTTTAAGTTCTAGTATAGACCCATAGATTGGACACTAAAAGGAAGTTCCTTCAAGGAATTTCGTTGGAAGGAACCTGATCCTCATCATTTCATAGGGGTCAATCCCTTAGCATGCTCTTATATTCTACATGCATTCAAGGAAGAACTTATCTACATATTCAGTTTACCTATGGACTCCCCTATGTGGTGAGTTGTTTAATCCTCAACTATAATAGGAGAATCGTTCTGTAAGTAACCAGGTACCTAAATATCCGGTACTTTCCAAAACGTCATAAAGCTTTTCTCCGCATTTTTTACTTACCTACATAAGTCTACATCAGTATCTTCGCGTCCGCCATGAATTAATATCGGCATTAGATAGGTTCTAACATACCTACGTGGTTATCTTCTCAACTAGGTAGGTACCTACAAAGGAACCAAGTGAACCTTACAACTGCAACTCTTTCTCGACCATATATATCTAATTTTTAATTTGAAATTGCCTCGTTAACTTCAACCTATTCTAAATTCATTTTACTACTGGAAAGTTTTCAGTTGAAAAAGTTGGTTCAATTTGAAATTACAGTTTGATTCGATGGAAATGAAAGCTACCATACTTCATATGGGCTATTTGGTAGGTACCAGATATGTATTGCTTGTTTGGACTGCCAAAGGATATTTTGAGGAGAGTAGGAACAAGAGGTATAGAACAAGAACCGGTGCAGACAATTCATGTATTTAATATGTTATTATACCAGAAATATAACATTTCATTGTGCATACAATAACGACTGGGGTTGCAAAATAACTTCGAAGAATAATAATAGCGGCTTAGAAGAAACAAATTTGAAAAATGAGCTCAGCCAAAATACAAGAGAAAGGAGTGGAAAGTATTACTTAAGAAGGAGGTGAAAACGAAGAAAAAATTGCTGTAGGTATTGGATGATGATTACTAGAACCTATAAAGAGTGAATTGTGTTACTCATCATCAGAGAGGTGACGCCAGATATCCCATACGAACCAACCAGGGTGGAAAGAGACCTGGTGGAGACAGGAAGGAGGTTCCAGTACCTACCTTGCTTCTGTGATACTAAACGACTGTGACTTGGCCTTACTTTGATGGCGTGGGAAAAGAATGGCATTAGATCCGAAGAAGGTAGCTCGAGGGACAAGAGATGATAAATAAGAGGTAGGGAATTAGCTAGTTCGGAAAAGAAGTTTAAGATTTTTGAAAATATAGTACCTATTTATTAAGGGGCAGGCACAGAGGTGGATTGAGGGGTTTTAAGACCAAAGGCGTACCGTACTGGGAACTTGCTTTTTAAGCAATGAGCTTGTTAAAATATGAAGCAAGATCGTAATGGAAGCAGGCAAAACCATAAAATAGGTAGAGGAGTTACTAGTGAAATAGCTAGATTCTTTTTTTAGACAGGGGTAAACCTGGCTAGTCGCTGGAGAGAGTGGAGGGATCAGTACACGCGCTGGCAGTGTGGGTGACTTCATCCCATTTCAGGGATCAAAAAAAAGCCTAGATTTTTCACGTATGATTTTTTTAAATATCGCGTTGTCTGGTTAGTCTTGATCAGCGACACATCATTCCATCAGTTTTTAACCGTGCCAATCGTCCATTGGGCTTTTATAATCGTTCATTTGCCTACATGTTAATTGCCAACCAATTTGCCAGGGTCTCACGGATTCTGGTTCATCTTTTCGAATTTTTTCAATTCAATACCTGTTTCCACACCATTTACAGCATCATTATCAGGTTCGCAGGTGAACATACTCGGCAGGTCCCCATTGTTGTGGAGTAGCTCAAATCGTTCAATTCCCACCTCTGAGGTCTACTGAGATTTAAGGAAATGAATCATTGGGTCCAGTCTCCCGAGTCTCTGTGGGAATGGCAGCATCTGTCATCAAACAGCTTCGTTTCTACGAGAGAAACCGACTCCTTCGACTCAGGTTCCTTGCTCCAGTTGGCTGAAAAAGTTCTCATGTTTCTGAGTGCTGATACTGGATTCTATGACAAATTTTGTTGTTCCATAGTCCTTTTTGGAAGGAATGTGTTCATCATTTTCATCTGAATCTTTGTCAATTTCAGGTTCTCAGACAGAAATGCATTTTTGATAGCATCCTTACTCCATCAAACGCTTCTTGGAAAAACTGCAAAGTTGTGTTTGTTTATCACTACACCACGTTGCTTGCAACGCCGAACCACACTTCATTGCAGCTTTCAGGGGTCCAGCCGTCACGCACCTTGTCCGTGTGATGTAAGCATCACACGGCTGGACAAGGTGCATGGCATTTGGGGGTAAACAATGTACAATAATGTTATTATCAGCACAGAAGTGTGAAAGTTGGAGACTCAAATGGCTCTTATGACCATCTAAAAACAGGATAGCAGGGAATTTCACCTGCTTTTCCAGCAACCAGGGAAACATGACTTTGGTTACGTATTCGTAAAATGTTGCAGATACCATCCACCCTGTATCTGTCTGCCCGTAACCCCACTCATCTGGCATGGAGTTCACTATAACGTTTGGCAATATTTTTTATGGATATACCACCATGGTAGTAAGAGCAGTGCCATCAGCGCTTTATGTACAAAGGACCGTGATAGATTCTTTATCCTTCCCAGCAGAAATTTCATGAAGACTTCTGTATTTTTTTTTTTTTTTAATTTTTTTTTTTGTAGGCCTAAGACTGCCTGTATCACGGCAAGTTAGGCAACCCGTTTCATCACAGTTTAACACTCGTTGTGGATCATCAAAATACATCAAGGCAATTATTATTTTCTAAATGATCTCTCAGTCAGACACAGTACGCCTTGCCATAGATAGAGCTGCTTTGTTTCTTTTAACGAGTTAAGGATGACGTTTCAAGAACAAAGTGAGCCATTTTTTCCCCCGGTCGATCATTTTAAAAGGGATTAGGATGGGGAAATTGTTTCAGGACATTTTGAATGAGTCCTTCATGTCCTCTCCAGGAAGAGGGAATCCTAATTTTGCTTTGTTCTTGGTCCATATGGCCAAGTTTTGTTCTTCTTCTTGGCTAAGAACAGTGGCTGGTCCCATCTTTGTTACCATAGGTACTTCAACAATTTTTTTCGTGCTTGAAGTTCTTTTGGTTTGTTATTCTGTGAATAATACACCTATGTATTTGCTCAGCACACATTTTTTATAACACCCCCCCCCCCCCTCAAAATTTTTTCTTTCAAGTTTCAAGGTGCGTAGATTCCAAAAATGCAATGACTGCCGTCCACCGTCCGACCCATTTGGGCCCTAGTTGTGTCCGAAACTTTGCAGTCTGATCAGAATACACCCAGGGGTGTTATGGGTGAAAAATGGGAGTAAAAATAGGGTTTTTTGGTGTTTTAGTAAAATGAGCTTTTGAGGGATCTTTTCCCATGTTTTTAGGGCGAAAAGTCCGAATATGAAGTCGATTTTGACCAAACAGTGAAGAATTATGGTTGTAACGAAGGTTCAGCTCCCACAATTAATTTTTTATGAGTCAAAAATCTGGGAAATTGTTTGAAACCATCATAAATTTGTATAATAACAGTAGAAGTAGTATCACAGATGAATCAAGACAATTAAATGACACTATCAATGGTCAAAGATAGTTTGAAAAAAAAGAGTGCAATTCGTGTTTTTGGTGGCCAAAATTGGTGGAAACCCTCAGAAATAGCTATTTCACATGAAAGAAACAATAAATGAACAGCCAACATTTCTGTAGGTATGTCCAGTAGAATAAACCCATGTGACAAGGACTTAGCAGCGTTTTGCTATACCATAGAGTCGACAACACCATTGTGAACTCTCACCCCTTTGGATGCCCTGAATCACTTCATGCAAAGTTTCTTCAGAGTACCTCATGCGTTGTTGTAATTTCTGCTAACTCCACCTTCTTCACTGTCACTGAACTGCCAACCAACTTTTTCGCATTAATTTCATCTTCAGGGTATTGTTTTCTTTTACCTGCCATCTGGAAGAACAGGTAACTCTATCTTGAGAAATTAGTTTCGTATGTAGGTGCATACTTCAATGGATGTATTACACGGATAGGTCTGTTGTAAACAAGGTTCTATGTGAAAACTTGAGTATATTATCCAAAATACCTTTTCCATTGGAAGTTGGTCACCAGTTTACTAACCTATAATAATAATAATAATAATACATTTATTTGTTTCCAAGATAGGAACATGGTTCCTGCCAAGCACTGGAAATTATAAAAAGGCCTTACACTAAAGAAAGATGAAAAGAAGGATGTTTAGAATAATAACAGAAAGGAAAAAGTTTTACAAGAAAGATTTGAATTTACAAGATAGAAAAATGATAGTGTAGAGTGGAAAGAAGAGGAACATGGAAAGGGTAGAGATAAGGAAGAAGATAATCAAGCTCCAAAACGTGTTCTCAGCCGTTTGACAGTGGTGGTGAACCCTCGAGAGTTCCCCTCCTATTCCAGCAAGATGATCACCGGTTAAGAAGGGATATTGATTAGGCTTCCACCCAGCAACCCCAGAACCCGGACCAAAAGACTACTGGAGAACAGCCACACTGTTACACTCCTACCTGCATGACATACTTCTGGGTAGCAGAAGTATGAGAGGGAAAAGGGGGAATGAAAAGTAGTATGTAGTCCTGGTTCGGGAAACGGCATCTGAACAACTTCAAGGTGACTAACCTCCAGCGTAGTCGTACTACCTCAATAATATTTACTGGTGGAGAACGAAGCTCGTACATATGAGTATTGGCAGGTAATGTTGTTGTCCAGTGAATTGTGCTCGTCTGGGCAACCTCTAGGTAACCAACCTCCATCGTTAGGATGGAACAACTATTAGGACATGGCATCAATCGCCTTCAAATGAGCTCAGTATATTTTAATTATGCTGACACTAAAGGGGGTGGGGAAGCCAATAGATGTATGTATTATGAAAGGGCCAGGTTGTTAGTAAAGGAATCCTTCTGGGAAACCTTTGGGTGTATCCTGGTAAGCCCACCAAAAATATTGGAAGTATGGTGAATTGCTCAGCGCGTACTACCAAGCCACACACTGTTACCATGTGACAGTGGTGGTGGACCCTCAACAGTCCCCCTCCTAGACCAGTGAGATTATAACCAATTAAGAAGGGATATTGATTAGGCTTCTGCCCAGCGACCCTGTCTCCACCACCAAAAAACTACTCGAAACAGCCACACTGTTACAGCCGACAAGTGGAAACACCGAATGATGGGAGGGATCTGATGCCAGTCGGCAGGCTGTTCCACATCCTTGCCCCTGCCACTCTTATAGAATCACATAAGGTTTGGATCTCTCATGGACTCGCTCTAAAGCTGCCAAACGAGAGGAAGGGCCGAAGTTGAACAACTGTTGCAGGTGTAGATGGCCTCGCATGGATAGTTCTAAAAATAAAATTATAAAAACGAATTATCAAGTTGTCCACTATTCCAAAGCCCAATACCTGCCATATGTGGAGAGATGTGGCCCTGAGGCTTCAAGCCGTAGCCACCTACCACTGAGAAAACGAAAATTGGCAGGTATTGTAGCTGTTCATTCACTGGGACACGACCAAACAACTGCATGCCCTAGTGTTTGAGCTCCCCGTGCCCGTGTTTTATTTTTTTAACCCCATTCATTTACTGGAACCGACTAGTTTTTTTAGCATTGTAGGTGTATATTGTTTGAATATGTTGCATGTAAGTTCCAGATTTGAGAAAAACCACGTTTTGATGAAATATAAAATCCACTACTTCTCCAGTGACTGAACCCATGTTCTTAGGAACACTGGGTAATCAACATGAATGTGGAAAAGGGCAGCTTCCTTTTTGTTTTTTTTTTTGTATCAGGAAGCCTTAATAAAGAGATAATACAAAAAGTACTTTTAAATGAAAATGAAACGTATAACCACCACTACTTATAATAAATAAATAAACTATAAACTAAACTACTTCAGCTTATTTTCTGCATGCCTTCACAATAGTGAGGTGACAAGTCTTCTCTTGAAGTCTTGGGCTGTGGTCTTGAAATTAAATATCATAACCTTGAAGAAACCTGTAGGTTTGAGCGCTAGCACTGACCTCCAGCATATCTATGTACAACTAAAGAACACCAAAAACACCGCTAGAGAGCATCAGAACCCTGCTGGCAGTCTACTCTTCTGATGTCTTCTAAATGCTAATCCTCTCGCTTCCACAAAGTTGGAAATATCAGCTGACGTGTCCCCATCAAAGGCTGGTGTATTCCTTCCCAATGTTCACCTTTTGACGTTCCCATTTCAAGATGGCCACAGTGCCAAGTTGTTATCAGTTGACTTTCGTGATCGCGAATCTATATCGTGGGAATCTTTGTCCGTATGTGATGCTTGGTTATTGAAAATTTTTCTAGAGTTACAGTTCTGAAATCTGAACAGTGTAGGTATGTTCTTCGAAGATTCCTGCCTTCTAGGACTCATTCTCCTTAGTGCCCTGTGAACAAAACTATGGGAAATGGCTGACGAAGCGAACAAGTCTTGGTTCGTATACTTACTATTGGTTATTTCTTAAAGCATTTATTAATTTGTCGCCAATTTCGATTGAATCCTGTGTGCCTCAGCATGACTGCATCCATCTTCTTTGATCCATCGTTCAAAGAAAGCTTAGGATTTGTGAGTTTTATGCATCCATATCCTTTCTACTTGAGAGTTGGCTGGTAGACAGTTCACCCATCTGGATGTTTTCGGTTTTAGGTTTCTGCAGAACGAACTCGTCATTATTATTCCTTGATAAAGACACTAGAATATTGGGCAATATTTTAGGCGTCTCTATGCCCCGATGATGACGAATTCAGTGATAGAGAACGGTGGATACAATAAATTATTCTCAATCACTTCAGCCTATCTCATGTTGAAAATGTTACCGCATAAAACCCACTTACCTGCTCAAAATTATTATTCACAATCCGTGACACCAGTTTTGTGATTTTTGGTGCCTACCTACAACTTGCATGCAGGGAACGGGATTACTGGAGCGGATTGGACTCATCATGTACCTAGTACCTAGTAGTGGATTGAACCAAAAAGGTCAGAATTTTTCAGAGTGTAGCTGATGCATCCCTCTTCATCAGAAATCAGAATATTTTCCTGCTTACTTCTTGTGAACACCGCGAATTCAGATTCCATTAGTAGTGATGTCAAACTATCGAGTAAAAAACTCGTTCATGCCACCGTGGATGGTAGGTAATATGGATGATGGTGTCAGACTATGGAGGTAAAGGCGCGTTCACGAGGGCGTGTAGAAAGGGTTAGTACTTGGCGGAGGGGGGTGGGTGCTAGTAGCTGGCATGCCAGTACTCATGTTAGTGGACTCTCCCGGTAAGTGAACTAACCTGGGAAGTAGAGGCCTGGCTAGTGGCTAACCCAGTGGGATTAGCCACAAACCTATTAGCCTTCCCCCTTGGACTAGTGTAGAGGTCCAAATTTTCAGAAGTTTTGCTTTTTTTGATACTGTGTTCTCCTTTTCATCAGACACAGCTTGTACTCCTTTTCATCTTCAATCGCAAGCTCCTTCAATAAACAGGCTGACGCGCCCAGATAGAGGCGCCTGTCTACCCAGTTTCTCATCCTCATCTTTTTCACCCCACCTTCCTCCTCTAGGACGTCCATAAGTTCGTGTTGCAACGAAGTTGCGACTTTTACTAGTATTGTTGAACTTGAAAAAAACCACTTTATATTTCTTGAAAATCTGCGACATCTTCATGTTTGGCTTCCTTCGCTACCCTAACCTGACTCGTGTGTGAACCCGTACTAATCCTCGGTGATGCTAGTGACTACTAGCTTGCCACTAACCTCTGGTAAACGCCCGGGTGAACGCACCTATGTGACTCCTCTCGATGGACGGAATGCTCACCTGACCATCCTTCTTCCACGCTTCTGCCATATTCCGTATTACCATCCAGGACACCAGAAAAGTAGTTATAAGATTATATTCCAGCCAATGCGAGTTAGGTGTTTGTAATGAGTTCTGCGCACAACACAGAGCACACAAAAACTGTGTTCCAACCACATCGAATGTTGAAACTGTTCACTGTTATAGGTTTTATCGATTAAGTGTTCCAACTGCATCAGTTGCGGGAAGTGAATTCTCTAAAGGTTGTTCAGACAAACAGTCTGTTCTGGGCCGTTTTATCCAAGCCACGCCCCTTTTTGTGTGTTTGGTCAGTCCAGGACCGTTCGGGACTAGTTCTAAAGCTAGGTATCCACTTGTATCAAACTTCCGTACCGTAACTCCGTAGTGTAACACCGTATCGTATCAAACGGGAAAAAAACGCCTGTATCATCACTGCATTCCGTAACATCGTTCCGTAACAATTCTGACCGATCCGTCATAAACCGTGAAAATGTCCTCATTGCAACAAGTGGCTGCTGCTTACATTTTTATTCACTGTTTAACAAAAGAAGAACAAAAGACCCGCAAACCACCTCGTTGGTGAATGCTGAATGTTTGGCGGAACCGCGAATTGTACGATGGGACAGGGCTCATTCAAGATATCCAAGCAGACCATAGGCAAGATCGTCGCCAATGTATGTCGAGCGATTGTGGATATGTTAATGGAAGATTACATGAAGGTAATGATGATGAAGGTGATGTTACGATACGGGACGGCGCTCCACCCCGTCTCCACTATCCGAACCTCATATCGTATCATTCCTTTGATGCGACGGGGGAAAACCGCCAACGGAGCGATCCGCCCCGAACCCGATCCCGAACAGGTGCGTATCACGTTTTTAATTGATTTTTGTTACGGAACAGTGTTACGATACGGAAGTTTGATACAAGTGGATACCTACCTTAACATTCCTGGATTTTTTCGAGGCCCGTTGATCCTCCACATGCGCACTCGATGCTTCTACCTTCAGTTTATGTAGAAGGTTACAATGCTTCAGGTTATCTGTTCGGATTCATCAGCACACGTTCAGACAGACAAAGTTCTGGACTCAATCCTGGACGGTTAAGTATCCCCTCATTTTCAGAACGCAGTTCCGTCCTGGACTGGTCCAGGACTGTCGGTCCGAACAAACCGTGAGGTTCGTAACTTGTTGCGCTCGATCGGGGATGGGGGTTTTCCAATCAGGTCATCCAAAAGTGTATGAAGTCGGCTCATATCAGCCGAGACATCCCATGAGTGACGCTGAAAAGAACATGGGATCTGAAAAAGTTACATTTATGCGTTCAAACCCTGTTCAAAGCTCTGTCTGTATCTCAAAACCGGCGTTGTTTAATTTTATTTCAGTATTTCAAATAATATGAAGACGTAATTGTAAGAATATTATTTATGCTTTTGTTTTAAAGAGTTGTTTTTCAAATAACATGAGGTGAGTTTTACGTTTCTGTCTTCTGTCCAGTTTATGTGGTTTACTTCGGCGTTTCCGAAAAGTTGGGTTGGGAGTTGAGTTGTGGTTTACGTCTTCTTTCATAGGGGCACACATACCTGGTGCACGTGTAATTGAATGTTAAGATTCTGCTGGTACGATTGTGAAATTGGTCATTTTCTTTCAATACCGGATATTTTGGAATCGATACCTTGGTTTCGGATATCAATCATTTGATACTGTCATTCTATTATAATTCAGTCCTGATCAGACTCCTAGAAAAAACTTTAAACGTTGGGTCACTAGATGATACGTATATATCACACTACCAGTGTGATTGGCTAGAGAAATTCTTTTCTGCTGTTTGTCCAATATCAAAACACAACCTGCTCTGCCTCTTTGGCCCACATATCGCATCCATACAACCATACCCGACGATTAACATTGAGATACTACATGCAGTCTTCTCTTGAGGTGAAGTGGTTGAGTATATGACGATTGAAGAAGGCAGCGGAGCTGGAATCTCGTGCATTAGGTAGCTGGTATGTGATTGAGTATATATAGGATCAAATTCAACCGGTGGATGGAAGTACCTACCTTTAGTAATTCACATTCCATGCTATGGCGAGTGGGGGAGGCGCATACCTTGCTTAGAGTTTGATATTTCAATTGTGGTGAAGGACAGTTTATCAGCGAAATCGGGTCATTATTACTTGAGTGCTACATAATTGACCCTCTCGTTGTTATATAGTTAATATCCTCAAACGTTGTCTAACAACGCCTGGAGGAATAATTTAATGTGTTAAAGACATGTTGCATTATTCTTTAAATACCTCAGTTAGAAAGGAAACGTACTATCAACATAGCACTTCAACCTATCGCAATACAGTGTTATTAGGAGATCCAGTCGCCTTAGTACCTGCTGCACGTTATAGTTTACAAAATGCAAACTATTAACAAACGTGAGCAGTAATTTCAGGCTGGGGCTCTACGCCAGACTGCACTGCTGGAGTCACGGATGTGATCGGCTGTCCTCTTAAGTGTATCAGAACTTGATCTGATCATTCCCCTCATGGCTACTTACTGCCCTACATGGGGCGTTGGACTGACAGACCGCAGTCGCCGTACCAGTCCCAACCACCGGCTCACTCCACATACTATTTTTATGACGTCTGGCGTCAAGGCGTTGGGTCACATACATACAGTATTGTATCTCGGTACAGAGGACTGTGACGCGATATGGCCAACTGTAACTCTAAAAACCCTTGTAAATCTCTCTTACCTTAGTCAGCTGGAATATCTTGTCTTACCATGCTCGCTCTACTCAGTATCTACCAAACGCCGTATTCTGTTAGGAACGTCTGGTAAGGATTGCGTGGGTGTGTTCTGTGTTGCACGTATAGGTCATATCGAGAATGTAATATATTAATCAAAACTTGATATAATAACTTTTTGATATTAGATTTATGGATATACATTGAAAAACCACAGTCATGCAGCATGGCTATAAGAGCGAATTTTCGACGTTTTCGGCATCTTCCTCCTCCGCCTAAAATTTTCTGAAAATTAATTTTCGGCCAATGTTTTCCCAACTTGATACCATACAAAATTAAAACAGGAGTAGTTTTACGCAAAGTAAAATTTGGGGTGGAAGGAGGGGGAGGGGGAAATCAAAAATGTTTTGAATACCAGAAGAGTAGGTATTGGATACGTAACAAATTTTTTGTTCCATTTTTTGCCGAGTAACACCTCGGTTTGTAGATTTTCCAACGCTGAACACGATGGTGAAGTGAGAATTGCGATATCCCATTCCGTTATCAGATTAGAGCAGACGAACCAGGAAGAACATCTCAAGAAATAACCACGTTCCTTCATCTTCAAAGTGCTCCAGTTTGAGAATGGAATGAGATATCGCAATTCTGATTTCACCATCGTGTTCAGCGTACAAAAACCTTTAAAATGAGGTGTCACTTGTCAGACTTTTTCATTTTGGGAATTTATGGGTAATTTCCCCCCCCCTAAAACTCCCCAAAACTCCCCCTTAGAGTGACCCGATTCTGCCCATCTTCGAACTTGGCCTGTCGATTGCCAAGACAGATTTTTCGTGCAAATTTGAACTTTTTATCTCAATTCTTTCGAGAGTTATCGTCTGGAATGACACATACATATATAAATATATAAATATATATATATATATAAGTAGTATCGGAATACCAATCCTGGGCCACTGCCTTAGATCTCTGATAAAAAGTTTTAACATAAAAGATCAGAACACATATTTTCACTCGAATCCTTGATGTTTTTTATTTTCACTTGAATCCTTGATGTTTTTTATTTTCACTTGAATCTCTGATAAAACTTTTTTATCACAAAACATCAGAACCAGTGACTTTTTAAAAAAAATATTTTTTCATCAGAAACTCTAGTGAACTCTAAAAAAAATTTCAATCGTAAATAAAAAAATGCAAATTTAGGGGTCGATATTTTTGAAATTTAGCTCCCTCTGATGTTTTCACTAGAAAAAATAAAAAAATTAAAATGACGTCACGCTAAAAATATTTTTGAATCGTCTTAAATTAAAATGACGAGACGCTCTTCTGAATTTGGGAATCCCAATCTATTTAAAGGTGGACCCGTCGATTCGACGGGTCCTATGTATTTAAATATTTTTTCAAATCTACAGGTTCCATTAATAGAGGGGGTCTCGATTTGATACCACCTTTAAGAATTCAATTCAGACAGGAAAAGTGTACAACAATACAATATAAAATAACCTGCTAGTTAGTAGCATAAGAACTTTTAATGAACACAGCTCATTAAAAATAAAATCTCCTTCATACCCCAAGCATTCTGAGCTTTAGCAACATGTAAAATAATCCTCAAAATGCTTTTTCAGTTCGGCTTTATCCTCATTATAAAGCAATTTTCTGAGTTGATGTTCAGTAGCATTTTTAGGAACCTTAATCTTTTTTTCTTTAAGGTATGCCTTTACTTGCTCCTTTGTTCGGAGTGGTGATTTACCATCGACACCAAATAAACGTTCTCTGCACAACCCTTTACAAAATCTATACTCCTTCAATTCACGTAAAATGTTATCTAGTGCGTAACAGTTTTTTTCAAAAAATTGAAATTCAGGTGTCTTTACAAACTTCCAGAAACCTCCATGTTCTTCACATAAATCTAATGCTTCATCATTTAAACCCATATCTCTTTATTTATTATAGAAAATATTTTTTTTAATCTACGGACCCACCTTTAAGTATTCAATTCAGATGAGGGGTAAGTTAAAAGGATCTCTCCAATAAAATAAAAATGGAACACTTTAAATCGTTGAGAGAACTAGAAGATGGAAATTGTCTTTCCAAGAGTGAGTGGTGGGAAGTATCTGAATCTGGAGAACTGACTGATTATTTCGTGAGGAAGTATCATAAGTTTTTGGATTTACCAACTGTGAAACGTAACTTTTTTACCGGAAAAAATAAACTAACTGAAAACATTCTAAATTTTACTCCTTTCAGAAATTCTAGGGTTAGAGTACGAAATGGTAATATTTGTTTTGAATGCATCGAAGAGGATAATCAAATTATGCTAAACTTTGTGCACAGAATATTTGTAAGAGGAGGTCCCATTAGGTTTTTATAAGGGATCCCTTATAAAAATTATAATTTAGTATTTACTTTAATCCTACCTATAATTCCATTTCTTTTTTATTATTTTCTTTTATTATTTCTTCAAGGCGAGTTTTAAAATTGTCTCTACTTATGTTTATTTCATAGTGACCCCAAGCCAAAGTATCTATGCCATTTTTCATTATAAATCTTTTATCATCATGAGCGGAAAGAGCTTTCTTATTCTGTTGTACTGTGGTCACATCGTGTTTTTTCGATTTGAATAATATCTGTTTCTGATAGTTTGGTTCTTTAAAGAATAAGCATCTTTTATAATCCTCTATACTTAAACCCTTATTAACGACATTTTTCTTTACTCCTTTAGATTTTTTCGTAACATCATTAGTTTCGAATATTTTAAAAGCGTAGCACTTTGGGCGAAGTCCAATAAACTCATCTATAATCTTACCTTGTAACTCATCTTTAAATTTCCCATACACTTTTTTATTAACTTGTGGAATATTGTAAACATTATTTTTTGGATAGTCAGAAGTATCAAAATGATCCAACATATTTTTCATATCATTATAAAAATCATCCGTTTTTATTTCCATTATTAAACTATCTGTATCTCCGTATAATAAATTTACATCACTTTTATATTGTTTTTTAACCGTGTTGTAATAAAAATCATACATACAAGTTTTGGAAATGTCTAGTATACTCATACCAATGAAAATTGGCTGTTTAAATGTGATATTTACTTTTTCCATGTGTACAGCCGCTAAGTTTTCGGAAAAAATAGTTCTACCTTTAAAGTTTGGTTTTGAAATTAGTTTTTCCAATTTAAAACCATCAGAACAAAGCCTAATATCCACATGTTTACGTACATTCATCATTGTCCTCCCAAATACACTATTAACCATATATTTAAAAAAATTTTCTTCGAATTTTGTTTTGGCTTTTGCTCTAAGATTTGTATTGTAATCAATATAGATTTTTAACCAAGCACTTTGGTCAAATTCTAAAACCTTATGAATTTTTTCTAATTTCATTCCTAGTTGTAAATACTGTTTTAACGTAATGTAATGGATAACGTATTTTTTCTTATCATACAACGTGCATAAAAGTTTTGATAGTTTTTCATCACCATAGTTATTTTCAGGAGCTAAAGGAAAATCAGAGTGTAAATCGTGGAGTTCTTGAGGATATTTTAAATCAACTTCTAAAATATAACCCTTGGGTGAATCATCAGGAATGGATTGTATATCGAAATTATCTAGATCCATTTTCCATTCAAAATTTCCATAAGGTAAAAATTTACTCATCGCCCAACCGTAAAGATTATTTGCATCCAAGTATTCAATGAAAACAGTTTCTTTTTCTTTGATGAATTGGTCTCCCATATATTTATTATTAGCTTTCGCGTATCGTTTTGAACATTGAGAAATTCCGCCTCTTATTCCTTTTTCTACGAGTAAAATCTTATCATAATCTGTTAACAATTCTATCTTTTGTTTGGTCATTCTCAACATACAGTCCCAAGCGAAACCTGGTGTTGTATAGTACCAAGCGGGGTCTAATTTATATTTTTCTAAAGATATATTTCTAAAGTTTTCCATGATATCTGCTAACAAAAGAACATCAATTTTATTGTAAAGTTCTGTAAATTCTCCCAAATTTTTAATTTTGAATGTAGACCAAATTTCTAGAGCATTTTTATAATCATTTTCTTTAACATTTTCTCCAGTGAGTTTACTGTAGAATTTCTCTATAGGTGGAAGGTTAGTTTCTCGATATTTTTCAACAGAGTCCATATACTTACTCATATGGATAAGCTAATTTTCTAGTAATTAGTTCGAGATGTTCTTTTGGGAAATACTTTTTTATTTCCTTAAATTGATTTTTAGTTAAAGTTTTAGCTAAAGAATCTAAAGAAGCAGAAAGAAATTTAAAAGAATCTATGAATCTCAATTCTATAGTCTTTTTCTTTTTGTGACCATTTTTATCGAGTTCATCAATTTCATAAGCTATCATTTTAGAAAAGGAAATGTACTTCTCTTCACTTTGCGGTAAAAGTTTAATATCGTAATTATCTTTTTCAAATTCTTTAATAAATAGATGTGCATCGTAGCCAGAAAGATTGTGGAAAAATACTGGAATAAACTTAGGATTTTTATATTCTAAATTACAAATCGAATGAGCTGCTCCTCTGTACATTCCAGTCAAATGTGAGTGATCCCGTACTTTTATACAATTATCAGGTATATTTGACTTCAAAACTTCTAATTGTTCAGTATATATATCTGCTTGATTGTCATCTTTTTTATCAATAAAGTGTTGAATTGTTTTTCTCAGTACATCAAGTTTATTTTCAATTATAGGTGGGAGTTCATTAAATTTTCTTTCACAAATGTGGCAACTCTCAGCACTATCGTATTCTCTTTGTTGTTCTTCGGTTAAATCTTTCATGGGAATATTAACGTCATAGTATTTTCTCGCCACCATTAAGGCATCTTTTTTTATTTTTTCGTAAAATACTTTTACCACATTCTGTCCAGAATATTGTACAAGTTTATAATCACCTACATAGTTTTTCCTACTTTCGTCTTCGGCATTTTTCATGAAGTAAACAAAACTGTACGGTTCATGTTTTTGAATGTCATTTGTATAGCATTCATCGGGATTTGGTTTGCAGGTATCAATCTTTTGTAACATACATTCAAAATCTGCATAAATTGTAAAAGGTACTTTTAAAGAGTGTCTATAATTTTCAAATTGTAAGATGTTATCATAAGGTTCTGGTAATTCCGCCTTAACAGCTTTATGAACACCGCAATATACTTTATGTTCGTTTAGTTTAACCTGAGTTCCAAAGCTATTTAAACACATTTTACATAAAAATCGTTTGTGACCATCCTTTGTTAGCTGACTATGACCAACCAGTTTCCATAGATCTTTGATCCAGCAGTAATGTTCAGTTTTCTCGTTTTTCAAGTACAACAAGTCAATGTGCCTTTCCTTTTCATCTTTCGTTATTTCCAAGGGTACTATAGTATTTTTTTCATTCAGACAGTAAACATTAATGGAAATCCCAGTTCTTTTCTCAAACTTTTTTACGTCTGTAAGTTTCATAGGAAAACTGATATCTTTCAACGCTTCGTCAAACTCATGTTCCCAACTAATGTACTTTCCTATTCTATACGAATGTTGGTCAGCTGGATGTAAAGCTGAAAGAACAGACCAAAGGAAACATTTATTATCGTCATTTTTCACATTTATAATTGCTTTCCTATTTTGCAGAAAAGCTGGGAGTTCAATGTAAGACGATCCTTTCAAAGGAACGTACTTGTTAACGTTCAGTTCCAAATGCTTGATCTTATGAAGTTGCCAATTAGATCCTTTAATTTCGAACGTTTCCATTTCATTTAGAATTTTCTGTTTCATTTCATCGTAACAGTTTGCAACTTCTGCTGAATGCAATATTATTACGTTTTTAGTTTTGAAATTGAGTTCCTGATACTCCATGTTATTTTTGTTAGTTCCTTTTTTAAATTCTGCGATTAAAACTACATTAACTTTTAGTTTCATTTCTCTAAGTTTCCATTTGATTAAACCTGTTGCGGTTCTTTCAATACTGTTCAGAAATTTGGAAGCATCTTTAAATCCTTTCGTATTTTTAATGTTGTAAGTCACTAATCTAGATTCAAATGCAGTTTCCTTTTCAACAACTTCCGTTTTCGGTTCTTTGCTTTTTTCAAATACTTTTTCACTAAAATTAAATACTTTGTGCAATTTCCTCGGTATTACATATACAGATTTCGCTTTTCTAGCTTCTCTGTTTTTTTCAAATACTTTTTCACTAAAATTAAATACTTTGTGCAATTTCCTCGGATTTACAAATACAGGTTTTGCTTTTCTAGGTTTTCTGATAGACATTGTCCGGTCCGGGTCGTTTTTTCCATGACTCTTAGACTTTAGGTGCCTAGCCCAATTTTTATAAGTAGTGCTAACATTGCACTTTTCACAATGCCTTCTCGTATCATACATTTTATTATAGGATATATAATTTTTCGAATCATTCATTTTTTTATTAGAAAAGAGATTCTTTTAACTAACCCCTCATTTTTTTTTGAATTCTTAAAGGTGGGTGTATGGTACACACCCACCTTTTTCTTTTGTCTATTATTGGTGAGATCCTTTTAACTTACCTCTCATTTTTTTAGATTTTAATAAAAAAAACGTTTTTAATGGAAAATTTCCATTAAAACAACAATATTATACTAAGAGTTGTCTCCTACAGAGACCAAGTTTTTTCAGAATTCAATTTCCCTCTGCATGTTTTTAAAACAGTTTCATAATCTTTTCCGTTTGAAAGTTCTTTTAACACTATCAAAGACAGATGACCACAAATTGGAGGATCGTTATTTTTTTGAATTTGTTCGGAATTGTAAAAAATATTTTTATTTTCCAAGTATTTTACCAACTCCTTAGGCGGTGATGCGTTTCCATAGGAATCGAAATAATATTTTTCTTTTTCGGATTTTTTAAAATAACAAGTCCAGTGACTACCATTTTGATTAGAATTTTCTAAATTAATAATTCCGCATTCAACGGGTTTAGACCGATTAGGAAGTTCATCCTTCATGAAAACACCTCGGAAATGTTTTATTTTAAAATTTTTCGCATAACGATTTAAATCTAAATTACTCAGAGGTTGGTAGTTTTCCGTTTTTTTCGTTTTTTTAAACCGGACCCAATACTTAAACTTTTTGCATTTTGAGCTAGTTTTTCCATCTCGAGATTATGTCGTTTTATTTCCGCTTCTTCAGCAGCTTTATGTTTCGAGTCTATTACTGAATTTGCTACTGCTGCACCCCCACCTAATAATGCACCAAGTGCTCCTATTCCTGCAAATAACAGTGGTAGGAATCCACCCGTGTGATTCAAATGTAGTTGTTCATAATCCAAAGTTAACGTAATTCCTTTCTTTTCTCCTCTCGCTTTTTCAAATGTTTTTGATTGAGTTTCCCACAGACTGATTTTATGTTTTCCGTTTCCTGAAATTTGTTTCGCTGTCAAACGAACTGTAACAGATCTACGCTTTTTGTAAGCGGTTCGCAATTTGGTTAATTGATTTTCGGTTAAATCTATTTTTTTCGTGATCATAGTTATTTATTATAGTAAATTTTTTTAATAATGAATTTTCATACCGAAATATTGTTTACTTTTCATTAAAGCACTCACTTTAGCTGCATCAGTTTTTTCTTTCCAACTTGCATCACTCGCGTACATTCTTTCTTTTGCTAATTCCTCCAGTGCTTTATCTGCTACATGTCTTTCTTTCGTGTCTGTGTGATCCCTGTAAAATTTATCATGTTCCTTACAGCCTTCATCCAATTTATTAATTCCCAGATCTCCTCTTTTCAATCGTTTATCTAGTTTTGTAAATGGACCACAATAGTTGTATCCACCCGACAAATGCATTTCAGGTACGAAACCATCAAGTTTGTTCAGCAAAGTATTTAAAACTCCGGAACCATTTTTAATTATACCTTTCGGTAAACTGTTTACAACTCTCAACAGATATTCTATTGCTTTGGGATTATCTATGTTTTTTTCCAACTGATCGGTTATAAACTTTACAATTCCTAATTTTTCATTGTGAAAATTGTTATTACCAGCTCGTTCTTGTGCATACAAATAGTACAAACGCTGATGCAGCTGTTGGAGGTTGTCGATGTATTTAAATTCCACTGGATTTTCAGAATATTCTATCAAGCCCGAACCAACTTTACTTGCTTTGATTTCTTTCCAAATAGGTGCGATCAAATCTTTCCATTTTTTCCCTGTACTGGACTTTACTTTATTAGTAGTTGGATCATTCTTTTGGTATAAAGAATTAGTTTGAATGAGAATTTTCTTGTAAACTTTCAAATCCTCTTGAGTGTATTTATCAGGATCAGGCCCTAGAGGATCAGTTAACAAACGCCATAATCCGTGCGTTCCTTTGTACGTTTCTTTTTGAATAACGATTGCATCTCCGTTTACTTGAATTTGTTGGTCTCCGATGAAAATTTTGTCCTCTTCTCCCCATATACCAAATTGTTTATCATCCTGTCTGATGTAAAGTCTAGCAATCGGACCAATTCCTTTCGGACCAACACTATTCGATGGGGATTGATTCTGATCTACCATATCCATGATGTTTGATAAACTATTTCTTGTGTTTACTACGGTCTCATCTGATGTCGTATCAACTAGTGCAGAAGCTCCTTCTGTTGGTTTAATTTCAAGAGTATTAGTAGGCCCGAAAGTCACCAGTTTTCTTTTCTTGACAGGAGAACTACTCGCCATAGGAGCTTGCATGTAAGGAACAATTTCCAACTTCTTGAAGTCCTCGTCAGCTTGTTTCACAGCATTTTTCACTTCAACTAATTTTTCCGTGATGGGAGCAAACATTCTTTCTTTGGTTTCTTTATCATTCAGCATATCCACTCTTGCTTCTCTGAAAGCACTTCTTAACTCTTGTTCTAGTTTTCGAATTTTGTTCGCTTCCTTGACAGTCATTTCTTTTTTGGGTTTTCTCATTAAAATTCGATTTTCTGGTTCTAATTCTGAATCATCAGTTTGATCATCAGTTTGATCACGAGTTTCTGAATCATCAGTTTCAATCTTTTTTTTTATGTTCGTTATATTTTTTATGTTCGTTATATTTTTTCAACAAATTTTTTTCTAAATGCTTAACAGTAGGCATAGTTATTTATTATAGTAAACAAAAAATTTTTTTTTGATTGTATATTTTTAAAACGTTTCAACGATGGTTTAACGGTTATTTTGATCGTATATTTAAAAAACGTTTCAACGATGGTTTAACGGTTATTTTGATCGTCTAACGGTGATTTAACGGTGTTTTTGATCGTTTATTCAAGAAACGTTTTCTCAAACTTTTTCATGTATCGACCATCTTTTAATTTTTTCTCGAGGTTTATCGTCAGAAATCCATGATTATCGTACCAACATTCGTTGCATATTTCTTTGAATCGATCAAAAGTAAAATCTGTTCCAACATACTCATCGTAAATCGCTTTCATGTAAACTAGGCGTTGCTTGAAAATACACAGAAAATTCAGATTTTCCCTAATCAACTGTGTATCAACTTTAGTGAATGATTGAGTTAGATAAATGCAAGAAATATTCTTATGACGTCCTCTCATGTAATAATCTTTTATAATCTGTTGTTGTTGAACATTAACGCAATCATCAAAAACTATCAAACTGTTCGACTGACAATCATCTAGTACAATTAATTCGCCACAATTATTGTAAAAATGAGCTATTTCCGTTCCAACTTTAGCCGCTATTTTTTCGTAAGCTTTTCTCAAATCTTTATAAACTTTTTGCTCTAAAGATTTGGAAAATATGTAAAGATTTCCAAACGGAATTCCCCATGGTTGTACAATCAGGTTGCACAATAGATTGGTTTTTCCACATCCGGATGGCCCTACCACTAGGCAGCGTAGGGGCAGAGGTAGTAAATCGTGAGAAGCTGTCTTTTCTTCAAATGAAAAAAGCTCTATGTTATATTTTTGACTCATTTTATTTATTATATTTATTATATATAAATAAATAATGTTTATAAAAATTTCAGGAGATACACTAAGGTTTGAGAGTCCAATTCCACTCGATCCGAATAAAGAGTATCAGTTGGGTATGTCAGCTTTGTTGTTTACAACTAGGAAAACGTTTGAGATAAAAAACTTCGTGTTCGCTTACAGATATACTTTTACTGATGGAAAATATGATCTAAAATATAAAATCGATGGAACGTTCAATGTGAGTTCATTCAAAGCCAAGTTGATTAGTTTTTTATCCAATTTTCAAACTAGTTTGTTAGAGAAAAAAGAAACTATGAAAAAGTATTCTGAAGCTCAAATGAAAGAAATACAACAAGTTACTCCGAATAGTTTGAAATTCGATCTCGAGTATTTAAAAGACGATTCTTACAGAATTGCTGCATACTTTCCCATGGACATGAAGATTGTGGATGAGGGGAATTTTTGCGATATATTTCAGTTGAAACATTGTTTAGGTTCCAATAATTTGTTTAAAAAGAATACCAACTACGTATCAGAGAATAATCCGAAACAACTCGTTCTTTCTGATAATATAGTCGAATGGCATTGTAACATTACGGAATATAGCTTTACAAATCATGATGAACATCCCCATTTGCACGTTGAAAACGAGTTATTACACGTTTCTTTCATAGAGAAACCAATGCCACCTAATACTATTTACACGGAAAAACCAAAGAAAGTAGTTTTCATTCCACTAAGAAAAGGACTGAAAGAAATAAAAATGATAAAATTGTCAACAACCACGGGAAATAACGAACAGATTCAATTCGACGATATTAAAGCTTACTTGTTGCTGAAAAGTAAATAATTTGTATAATAAATAAGATGAACAACATTGATGAAAACCAAAAACCGTCTGCTCCTGCAGTTGAAAATGACATACAATTTACTCCGTTTTACAAAAACATTTACCCTCAGATTCCAGTTCCGGAATTTAATTCCAACAATTATAGAATAAATCGCATTATAAAACAATATGAATTTTTAAAAAACGAAATGAAAATGAGGGGAAATTTGAGAAAAAAATACTGCAAATTATCGAAAACGTTTTTCGGAATAGAGTGTTTCACTACGTTAACCGAACTGGGGATGATTGGTGTTTGTATCACTCTCCCTGTGGCAATCCCTTTTGGAGTTCCACTTTCAGTCGTATTAACAACATTTTCTGCAATCCTGAGAACTTCGGGCAGTTATGTAGGAAACAAAATTAATAAACATTCGGATATCGCACTTTTGGCGAGAACAAAATTAAATTCCATAGAGGAAAAAATCACGAATGCTTTGAAAGATGAGGAATTCAACAATATTGAACAAGAAATTAAAAATTACGATGAGATGAAAACCAACATTTTGAACGGTTATAAAAATAATGATACGGAAAAAGCGAAACTTTTAGAAAAGGGAAAAGAACTGGGAAAAGTGGAAATTATAAACGCGATTAGAAAAAATGTTTAAATTTAGTTATTACAGTGAGTTGTGTTTTTTTATGAGAAAATCTCATAAAAAATTTTTTTCGTAGTACCTAAATATTAAAGGCAAATACAAGTCGAGAACACTTAAAAATTTCTTTTAAAACACAATTCCTTAAAGAGGGGAGGCGATTCGCCCCCCCTCTTTAACGTTAAAGTCGAATACAAGTCAAGTATTTAAAGATTTATTCATAGTACCTAAATAAAAAATCTAAAAAAAATGAGGGGTAAGTTAAAAGAATCTCTTTTCTAATAAAGTATGTATCAAACTAAAAAGATTTTTGATAAATATCAAGACGATATTGTGCGAAAGCAGTTTCGTACAATAAATCCGACTTCAACTTTAAATTTGAATGCTGAAAACAAAAGGACAACTTTCAAAATTGATCTAGAAGACGAATTTCTGTCTAAAAACATTCAGTATTACGTAAAGGGAGTTTTAAAGTCGAAAGATCCAACCAAGGTGTATTCAGGTTCAGATTCAGTCATGTTGGTAGATAATTTTGTGGGTCAAATGTTTTCGAGTGTAGAAGTGAAAAAACACAATGTTGTAGTAGATGAAATTGAGAATCCGGGCATTTCTGGCTTGGTACAGGGCCTTGTCACTTTTGCAGGCCCTAAGAATTATAATGGGGAAGTTTTAAATTCAGGTTTTAATTCGAAAGCAATAGGAGGTGGTAATTTCAGTGCAGTTGGTTATCTCGGTGATTTAGGTTTGGGGTTTTTCAAAGATATAACCATTCCAATTTTCAAGGGAGGTTTTGAAATAATTTTTATTCGAAACAGCGATAATAACGTTATTCAAGTTTGGAAAAAGGATGCAACCTCGATTATACCTAGTGATGGAGTTGTGGAGATAAAATCTTTTGTTTTGAGAGTTCCAGTGATTGAATATAAAAACGAATCTAAAGTTAATTTGATCGCAGAACTTAGAAGCGTGCCGTACCAATTTCAATTCAAAAGTTGGCAGTGCATAGAACATAAAAACGTTACAGGAAAAACCTTAATGTTCGATATTACAAATATTTACAGAAACGTGCATAATCCGTTATGGTGCTTCGTAGTTTTTCAAACTGACGCGTCGAACGACCAGAAAAAGGACAATTCTAGATTCAATCATAAAGACGTAAGAAATTATTGGATCGAATTAGGTGGTAGAAGATACCCGGAGGAAAATCAAGATTTGGATTTCGATGAAAATGATTATTCTCTGGCGTACAACGCATTTTTAGACTTCAAAAAATCAATGAGTTCCAAGCCATCAATTCCATACATCGAACCAGAATTTTACAAAAGGGATTATCCAATTTATAGCATTGATTTGTCGGATCAACCTCAAAACGTATCTCAAAGTAAAAGTAATTTGATACTTCACGTAGAATTCAATAAAACTGTAGCATCTGCATCAGGTAGCACAGAAGGTACTACTTGTTACGTCATCATTGTAAGTAGAACAAATTTAATTTATGATCCAACTAAAAATATGATCAGGCAAGAAGTAGCTTAAATATTAGATACTAAGGTTTATTTTTAATGGAGTTCACTCCATTAAAAAATCTACTTGCTTGTGTTTGCTTTAATTAGGGGTAGCGATTCGCTCCCCCTCTTTAAGAATTTAAAAAAATCTTTCGGTAGCCTTTAATAAAACATGGAGGATGAAATTTATTGTCATAAATGTAAAAAACGAACGAAAAATATAAACGCGGAAATTGTACAAACTGCGAACGGAAGGTGGAGAATTGCAGCTAAATGTCTGAAATGTAAAACTAATAAAAGTAAATTCATAAAAAATCCGAATGAGGAAACTAACGTAATTCCTGAAACTGAAATTTTAAATTTATCAGAAAACGAAAAATTGGATTTTGCGAAAGAATTACATAAACCCGTTAGAAAGAAATTTCAGAAAAGGAAAATTGTTACTCATGGAAAAGATGATCTTTGGGCTGCGGACTTGATTATAATGAAACAATACGAGAATGAAAACAAGGGGTTCGGTTACATGTTGAATATCATTGATACTTTTTCAAAGTACGTTTGGTCAGTTCCAGTGAAAAAGAAAAACGGAATGGTAGTTTCAAAAGCTTTCAAAGGAGTTTTGGAAAATGTAAAATCTCATAATCATTCTACTCCTAAACTCCTTCACACGGACAAAGGTTTAGAATTTGAAAATAGACTTTTCAAAGAACTTTTAGACGAGTATAAAATTAAAATGTATCACACGGAAAATTTAGAAAAATCTGCAATCATCGAAAGATTTAACAGAACTTTGAATAAAAAAATTAAAATTCGTTTCGAGGTGAATGGAAATCAAAATTGGGTCGATATTTTACAGGAATTAGTTAATGAGTACAACAAACAAGACGTTCATCGATCCATTGGAATGACACCTGCTCAAGTTGATGCGAGAAACGAAAATGAAATTCTGAGATATTTATTTAAAAAGAGTGGAAAAAATGTAAAAAAGAAATTTAAAATTGGAAATCGTGTGAGAATTACGAAATCAAAGAAAACTTTTGCAAACAAATATGAAGCAAATTGGACGAAAGAGATTTTTGAAATAGCTGAGATTTTAGAAACGAGTCCAGTTACTTATAAAATAAAAGATTTAAGCGGAGAGGAAATCCAAGGAAATTTTTATCCTGAGGAATTACAACTCACGAAATTTTAAATGAATTACACTTATAGGTGCAATTCTCATAAAAAAATCAAAGGAAATTTCAGCAAAATGTCCCAACTTAACCGCACATTCTGTGGCTGCTCAACTTCTACACACAGCATCCATTCCTGAACGATCTCTACCTCCCTTTATAGGAGGGGATCTTTGAATGGCACAACCTTCAAGACTTACAACGGAGTTTTAATTCCGTGAGTCATTTCAACTTGGCTTTTCAGTTGCATTGAAGTTTCGGTTTTTGCTGCATTTTAAGTAGATGTTGAGAGCAGAACAGTTAAGAAAGGAAATTTTGATGATAAGGTCGACTCTCACTTCCATCGAGGTGGAATTAGATTAATTATTAGCTTAAGGGCCCATCAGCTAGTAACGCTTCTAATACCTCGAGGGAAGTGTATCCTCATTATTATAGGGCAAAAAAATCTTGAGGTTTTGTCCGTGCAGCGATCCGCCGATCTCTCTCTTATAAAGCCGATACGTAGGCAATGGGCCAAGACTCCAGTTATAAAACTGGGAGGGCGTTCTGCGATGTTGAGTAGTGTATTTCAAGGCTGAATGAGGTCAAACGCGACACCTCACGCGGGACGCTCGCCTGCAACTGGTTATGCAACCGGTAGATAGCGTTTGCAGTTCTGTTTCTTTTAACTAACAGGTTTTTTGTAGCGTCTCGTTATTTTATATTGAATTCTTAGAGGTCCACCTCTAATGGTCTACAGAACAACCTTGCATCTTGTTCAATATGTTTTAATGGGGAACCCCCATTAAAACGAACACTTTTAAACTATTATTTTTTTACTGATCCAAAACCACTCTATCTTGGAACTCTCTAATGAAATCTTCACTTAAATTTTGCCTAGATGAAATCCATCTCCAATCTAAAACATCCTTGAACTCTCTGATGAAATTCTCAGATAGTTTTTGCTGTCCAGAAATCCAATACCAGTCAATAAAATTCGCATACTCTCGAATGAATTCTTCAGATAGTGTTTGGTGAAATGAAATATATTCCCAATATACTTTATCCTGGAACTCTCGAATGAATTCTTCAGATAGTTTTTGCCTAGATGAAATATGTTCCCAATGTACTTTATCTTTGAATTCCCGAATAAATTTCTCAGATAGTTTTTGCTCAGATGAAATCTCATTCCAGTCTACTTCATTCTGGAACTCTCGAATGAATTCTTCAGATAGTTTTTGCCTAGATGAAATCCGTCTCCAATGTACTTTATCTTTGAATTCCCGAATAAATTTCTCAGATAGTTTTTGCCTAGATGAAATACGTTCCCAATGTACTTTATCTTTGAATTCCCGAATAAATTTCTCAGATAGTTTTTGCTCAGATGAAATCTCATTCCAGTCTACTTTATCCTTGAACTCTCGAATAAATTTCTCAGATAGTTTTTGCTCAGATGATATTTCATACCAACATACTTTATCCTTGAACTCTCGAATGAAATTTTCTGGTAGATTTGGATACAATGAAATCTCATTCCAAGGTACAAAATAACCAGACTCTTCAACAAAATCTCTAATAAACTGTTTATGTTTGATTGAATCAAAATTTAATATGAGAGTTTGTGGATTTACATTTAAGAATATACTCCTCTTTTTATCTATTGGAATATTCACAGCTTTGCAAAAAATGAAATGGTCATAAGCATCTGTGATCTTGTCTCGGATCTCCATGTAAATTTCAGTTGGTAATATAATTTTATTGCTCATCTTATATTTTATTACTATTTTCTTTTTTTTAACTTACCCCTCATTTTTTTTTATCCACCCACTTTTTTCTTTTGTCTATTCTTGTATGGATACTATTTATCCTGTCTGAATTGAATTCTTAAAGGTGGTATCAAATCGAGACCCCCTCTATTAATGGAACCTGTAGATTTGAAAAAATATTTAAATACATAGGACCCGTCGAATCGACGGGTCCACCTTTAAATAGATTGGGATTCCCAAATTCAGAAGAGCGTCTCGTCATTTTAATTTAAGACGATTCAAAAATATTTTTAGCGTGACGTCATTTTAATTTTTTTATTTTTTCTAGTGAAAACATCAGAGGGAGCTAAATTTCAAAAATATCGACCCCTAAATTTGCATTTTTTTATTTACGATTGAAAATTTTTTTAGAGTTCACTAGAGTTTCTGATGAAAAAATATTTTTTTAAAAAAGTCACTGGTTCTGATGTTTTGTGATAAAAAAGTTTTATCAGAGATTCAAGTGAAAATAAAAAACATCAAGGATTCAAGTGAAAATAAAAAACATCAAGGATTCGAGTGAAAATATGTGTTCTGATCTTTTATGTTAAAACTTTTTATCAGAGATCTAAGGCAGTGGCCCAGGATTGGTATTCCGATACTACTTATATATATATATATATATATATATATATATATATATATATATATATATATATATATATATATACTCGGCCCTTCGGGCCTCGCCAGGGGGCAAGCCCCCTGGACCCCCAAAGGGGGCTCCGCCCCCTCGGAACGGCTTCGCCGTTCCTCACCCCCGAAGGATGTGTTCTTATACTTCGTATAACAAAGGAGAATTTGCTATGCAATTTACCCCCCCCCCCCCCCACACCACCAACACACAAAAAAATAAAACGATTCTGTTTAAACGTTATTTATTTACATTTATTTCTGAAGGAGGTAACAACAAAGCTTTTTGCTCTTTAGTCGCTATTGAAAACATTGGTCTATGATAACTAAAGTAACTGACATAGTTTTTGGTGTCTATTTTATCTTCCATACGTAATTATAAAATTGCAGATACCAAATTCAAACGAGCCGTTGACAATACGGGGCCAATTTCCATAGAAACACATTAAAAAATGCCAAGCGGCGCCCGTTACCATGAAATGTAGGTAACTAGTTATTCATAGGTAACAAAGATAACGTTGGTAATTCTTTATCACATTCCTCTTTGTGCTCATCTTTATCACATTCCTCTTTGTGCTCATCTTTATCACGTTCCTCTTTGTGCTCATCTTTATCACATTCCTCTTTGTGCTCATCTTTATCACATTCCTCTTTGTGCTCATCTTCATCACATTCCTCTTTGCGTGACGCGTTTTTGTGACAGGATATTGTGACAGGACATTTTTTTCACATGACCCCCGGCGTTAAAATTGCATAGCAATTAATATATACATATAATTTTTGGTGTCTTCCGGCAGTGAATTCAGGATGGTCTGAAACGGATTTTGGTATAAAAATCTTTCGGAAATTCGAGTTTTAAAAATTTTGGACCGAGAAAATAAAGGATCTATAGATTTTTGTTATCGTGACCAGAGTTTTGAATCACCCTGTATATTGTACTTTCAAAGCAATAAAAAATTATGATCTGATAAGTTCAGCAAGGTTCTCGCTCAAGCATTGTGTACAGGTTTAAGACATACTGTTTGTTTCTTGTCAATAAATGAGATAGGGTGGATTATTTGGTCTACACCTGTCATCGTGTGATTAAGAGCAAACTGATAAGACTCCTTCACCCGGTGCCTTTTTCTGTTAGTTCATAATCGTCATGGTCATCTTGGGGGAACTATTCGGACGTTTGACCTACCCTTATGTAGGTACCTGTATTCTGTCAATGTATGTTCTACTAATTTGCCTACAAGTCCAACCTAGGTACCACCTAACCACACATAGGTACACGTAATTTAGTAGATATGTATGGAATGCTAAACTCATCTTAGATGTCACCGTTGCCAGTAATAACACAAATCTGACTGAGGAGGAGAATGGGATGTCAAATTATAAATTATTCGATGATTGTGTATAGAACACTAAACTACTTCACACGTAGGTGTACGCATACTTATCGCGTAGGTGCTAATATTTTCGTCTTGGCATGCGCAGATGTTTTCTCTAGTAGGTATCCAAGTACGTGGAAGAATGTATGTGCAGTTCGTATGTTATCCGAAGAGCAGGGGGTGGTTGGTCCCCTGTGACAGCGAATTCCAGCATAAAAACTGGCTGCTTCTGCTCATACTTTTGGTTTATTATTCTGTGAATAATACACCTATGTAATCGCTCAGCAAAAAATTTTTATAACACCCCCTCAAAATTTTTTCTTTTACGTTTCGAGGTGCGTAGATTCCAAAAATGCATCCGCCGCCCAAAAACTCGTCCGTCCGCCGTATCACGTGTACCGGCTTCATTTTCGGTCTAAAAAATTCGTTCTTTCGCACACATGCTCCATTTGGGCCCTAGTTGTGTCCCGAAACTTATTTTCCATTATTATTTTCCGTGTTTTTGCGACGAGAAGACCGAATATGCAGTCGATTTTGACCAAAGAGTGGAAAATTGCGGTTCCAACGAAGTTTCAGCCTTAAATTTACGTTAAATTTTGGTCTAAAATCGTCGTTTTTCCGTGCACAGTTCGGGTCCACATTTGTGTCCTAGTTGTGCTCCGAAACACTACAGTCCGATCGACATACACCCAGGGGTGATATGGAAGAAAAATTAGTGTAAAAATAGGGGTTTTCGAGGGATTTTTGAGATTTTAGTGAACATGGGCTTGTGAGGTATCGTTTTTCATGTTTTTTAGGGCGAGAAGACTGAATATTTGGTTGATTTTGACCAAAGAGTGGAGAATTGAGGTTGTAACGAAGGTTAAGCTCCCGAGATTCATTTTTTATGAGTCAAAAACATGGGAAATTGTCTGAAATCGCCATACATTCGTATAATAACACTAGAAGTACTATCAATAGGGGAATCAAGACAATTAAATGGCACTACCAATGATCAAAAATAATCTGTTGAAAGGAAAAGCCGAGCCTAATTCATGTTTTTGGGGGCCAAAACTGGTGGAAACCATCAAAAATAGCCATTTTAATAATTGCACATGAAAGAAACAATAAGTGAACAGCCAAAATTTCTGTACGTATGTCCAGTAGAATAATAAACCCATGTGACAAGGACTTTGCAGCATTTTTGGCTTGAAGGTACTGTTCGAAACTGCAGTCGTGATATGCAATTCGGCGAGTCGGAGTCCACATTTCAGTCCCCGAATTTTATCCGAATCCGATTATAAGTATTATTTGAGAGGTCGCTTGTTGTTTATGTTGGGTTGCATGTCTTGAGTGGGCTAGTAGAGTGTCTGTTGAATGGGGTATGCTCTTAGGTCACAAAAGCTGTTTATGTTATTTTTTTAAATGAAACTAGATTCCATTTTGAAAACTTTGACACCAACCGCACTGTCCTACGTTTAGTAGTTCTTTTTCTATGATTTTTCAAAGTTTCAGGAGGATCCTATATGTCACAAGGTGCAGTGGGGGTCCCGCCCAAGCAGGAGGGGTTCAGTGACTTAGAAACCTCTGGAATCTTTGAAAAATCGTAGAAAAAACTACTTATCATAGGACAGTGCGGTTGTTGTCCAAATTCTCAGGATGGAATCTATTTTCATTTTGGTTTATTATTCTGGGAATAATACACCTACCTATGTAATCGCTCAGCAAAAAATTTTTATAACACCCCCTCAAAATTTTTGGTTTATTATTCTGTGAATAATACGTACCTATGTATTCGCTCAGCAAAAAAATTTTATAACACCCCCTCAACATTTTTTCTTTTCCGTTTCAAGGTGCGTAGATTCCAAAAATGCAATGTTCGTCCGCCAAGAAAGCCTTCCGCTTTGCAGCCCGATTGGAATATACCCAGGGGTGTTATGAGTGAAAATGTGTATAAAAATAGGTACTTTTTGTGTTTTAGTAACATGTTGGTAACATGAGCTTTTGAGGTACCTATCGTTTTCCATGTTTTTGGGGACGAGAAGACTGAATATGAAGTCGATTTTGACCAAAGAGTGGAAAATCGAGGTTCTACCAAATGTTCAGCTCCCAAAATTGATTTTTTTATGAGTCAAAAACCTGGAAAATCGTCTGAAATCACCATCAATTTGTATAATTACACTAGAAAAAGTGATGTGGATCAAGACGATTAAATGACACCACCAATAATCAAAGATGATATGGGGGAAAAAAAGAGCGTACCTAATTCGTGTTTTGGGGGCCAAAATTGTGGATCAGAAATAGCTATTTCGGCTATTTCAATTATTTCACATGAAAGAAACAGAATTGAACAGCCAACATTTCCGTAGGTGTGTCCAATAGAATAATAAACCCATGTGACAAGGACTTTGCAGCGTTTTTTTAAATGATAACATAATTACCTGCACAGACTTCATTGGGGAAAGACAGTCAAAATTTGCTGGGTAGGTAGGTGGCCAGGACGTGATGTTCTGATCTCAAGGATCGTTGAAAAGATGAAATTATTTAATTAAGATTAGGTATATTTTTAAAGTTAGCAACTACTGCATTCTGAAATGAACTGCTGTTGTGAACTAGTTTACAGGGATCTATAAAAATATCTACTTATTTCGCCACATTAGGATTGTAATTTAATTCACTATGCTCGTTAGTCCTCTCTTTGTTAAATTTCTTTTATGGAGACAGTAGGTATCCCGTGTTCTTCATGTATGACAGAATTCAAATATAAATTTAAAAAATCTCGTAAAATGATAAATTAACCGACGATCCATTTGATTCATGGATTACATTCGACCAAAATTTGGTGTAATGGAATCCATGAATGAAATGGATCCAAGTTGACGGCTTCACCATCCAGGTTATGTGTCATCTTTAGCCCTTCAGACCCCTTCTTTAGCCCTTCAAATATACAAACTGAGTCAAAATCGATCGACCGCGTCTCAGAAATATTACCATAATCTATTTTTTAACCACATTAAATGTTTATCGCCAGGATGGTCAAAATTAAATTATGGTAATGTTTCTGAGATGCGGTCGATCAATTTTGACTCAGTTTGTATATTTGAAGGGCTAAAGATGACACGTAATCGGGATTGTTTGAAGGTTGATGGCTTTATCAACTTTCAAACTTGGATTCCGTCAGAGACAGAAACTCGTGATGCCCGACATTAGGCCTTCAAACTGAAACTTCTCGCGATGGATCAAACGCTAATGAGTAAAAGCATTAAAAGTTTTGATAAAGTCAGTCATCGAAAATTCTGTCGTTACGTGATTGTCCAATGGATGTATGCAGGTGTAATATATTGAGCGTGTTGCAGGACGTCTAGTTTTACTTGGTTGCTCCCGCGTGAAACTGCCTCTCAATGTTTTACGTTTCTAGAGACCATAAATATCCGCAGCTCCTGACGTTCATAACACCTTGTGAGGTGGCAAACAGGAAAACAATAAGTGGTCTTTGACATTGACCGCAAAAAAGGATAAGGTTGTACGTGGTCTCCTCTTGTTTTGCAGGCGCATCCGCAATACACCCTTGAATGACGTGAATTCATATGTAAACTAACGTGTAGGCATCCAGTATTGTCGAATGACAAGTAAGTACTGCTGTGGGTTAATTACCCACAGCAGTGATTCCACAAAATGTCTCACTGTCTTTATAAGGGATTTATAGTTATCGGCTCTTATGATACATGAAAATTCACTCTTCTAGACTACACATGTACTTGTACATGTTCTTTCTCTTGGTTCCAAATACTGAGAAAGTAAAAGGCAACAGATTTATTCGTAATGAAGAGAAACCAGAGCCCACCAATGGACCACAGTGGGGGGGATGCCACCTATGGACTTTAAAGATTTCCTCACCGACCTACGCAAAAATACTGAGAACTCCAGCATTTAAT
The DNA here is from genome assembly GCA_954871275.1 of Leptopterna dolabrata. Classification (NCBI taxonomy): domain Eukaryota; kingdom Metazoa; phylum Arthropoda; class Insecta; order Hemiptera; family Miridae; genus Leptopterna; species Leptopterna dolabrata. Next base: position 40,090,050 of record OX940979.1, on the reverse strand, counting down.
ACCACAGGAAATATTTGTCTCTTAAAAGTCTATTATAGGTGATGTAGTGAGAAAATGTGGAGTATGCTGTCTAAAAATAGAAGGCTCAGTTCGAAATTTTTACTGAAATCATGCAAATGAAACCGGGTAAATGCGAGTTACAAACAAGAGGGCAGTTGAATGAAACCTTTAGGTATCGATAAAATTTGGGACTATCTCGGGTGTCAGTGAGGAATACCCGTAACTTCTGTTTATATTTTTGAATGAAAGTAGGTTCCGTTCTAAGAGTTTAGAGACCAACAGCAGTCCTAAGATGAATAGTTCTTTTTCTATGTGCTTTCAAAGTTTCGGCAACAAGTGACGTCACACTGGGCAATGGGTCCCGCTCAGACGGGAAGGGTGCAGTGACGTTGCTGTTACATGAAAGTAGTACAAACAGAAATCATGGGTGTGTACTCCTCATTCAAATAACCCTCAAAAAATGGGGAATTTTCGTCAAAAAATTTTTTTTTTTAACGAAAAGTGCCTATTTCTGCTAAATCGGTTGATCTGTAATCCCATATGTTGTCCCATGATTTATTTACCTACTACGTGTTGCATGGGTTTCGTGTTGGCTCGTGTATCATTTTGAAGTAACTCCTGCGAGAATTAACTGTTATATCATCATAATCGGACGTATGGATTCAACAGTTGCGCGTATAAGTACCTGGGTATTTACCTACCTGAAACGCTGAAACTTGCTAAAATAGTGCGTGGTCGATGTCGAAAGATTCTCAAAATTTCTCAATTTCAGGATCGCTGAGTTGGAATCGGCTCTGAAAGAAGATGCAAACTTGGACGATGGTGAAACCAATACCTTCATATCGGAAGAGCTGCGTGCTGAAATTTGGAAGTCCTGCCTTGGCGTCCACACCAAATCCACCTATTTTGATGAGATATTTGATCTCCCGGAGCAAAGTCAGTTGAGGCAAGACTGCCAACAAGTTGTTGGTAAGTTCTACTCGTCCAGGTCTTTATACATACATCGACATACCTCCCCCCCCCCCCCCCCGTCCACTAACTAAATCACTCAATGTTCCCCTCATTGCTCAGTAAATTTAGATTCAGAATAAATCAATTTTGGCAGCTGTTTTGAGGTTTGCGTGTCTCTTTTATCTTTGTGATGGATGATTTCTAAACTGTCCAGGCACCTACAGAATATAACCGGGTGATCAAAACTTGGGACCGCCTCCCTAGATCTTGGGAGGTGAAACTGTTGGAAATATCCTCGAGCTCCTGGCAGACCAGGGAGTCGGATGTAAAGAGGTCGCAAGTCGAGCAATTCGTGTTTTTTACTGTTTCAGCCAAACTCGGGAATGACGAAGAAGACAAACTGTCTGTCCTCTCCGACCTCGAGAGCTTGCTGACTTACCACAGGAAGTCCGTCAACGTCCCTTACACGTCGGGAAACGGTTGGATAGACATACTCCTGCCGCTCATCGCTTTGAAACTGCCCCGGTCAGAAAGTTACCTCCTATTTGAAGCCATCGTCACCAAGTATATACCCAGAGGCTCGTCCTTCTACCACCTCTTCCGCCTCATTCTTCTCTACCATGACCCCGCCTTGTGTTCCTTTTTGGACACCAAACGGATCACACCCGAACAGTACTCCACCACTTGGGTGAGTGATTTGGTGAGGTGAGATTACTGTTCAGTACAAGATTTTGTGTTAACAATGAGTGACCCTCATTGTCATTCCATAATAGCTGCCTCCTCGCAACCCAACTCTTCAATCATGAAAGCTCTTGATTACCTGGATACCCATATTGCTCTAGTTCTGCCGTGAACCAATAAATGCCACCACAAATGTTATATTTTCGGTAAATAGAGTGTTTCTTTCGAACTTCCAAGTTCAATGAATCTCGTACCCAAGCTTCGTTCATTACTTCTGATGATTTCTGGAGTACACAACTCCAGTTTTAAACTGTTTTTGGTTTGTCGTTAATTCTTATTACCTTTCCTCAGTTCCTGTCCTTATTCGCTGCTCCTTGCGCGCTGCCTGTGACTACCCAAATGTGGGACCTGTACTTCCAGCAAGCCGACCCTTTTTTTGTCCTGTTCCTTGGATTGATCATGGTAATCAATTCCAGGTAAGTGGAAAACGCTTCATGTGAACCAGGCTTTATTGTATTTTACTTTTAGAGGTGAGTTTACGACAGCACCGAATGTCGCATTCTCTGTAATGTGTGATTTATCAAATAATCATGTCAAAAACTATGAAAAATTATAGCCTACACGTGTTTTGCTATGGATTTTCCATTTATAAACCATGTTTTGGGAGTAGGGAAAGTTTACGCTCCCAAGTTCAAATCTTAAACCCTAAAATCAGCTGTTTTTGCATTTTGGGACACCCTCGATGACGTCATCGTGACGCCAGTCACAATTCATGACCCTCAAAACTTCAAACCATGAGACTAAGGTTGCCAGTCCTGCAATGCGGGATCCCGCGCCTAAAAATAGGTAGAATCCCACGTGATACTGCTAGTTCCACGGCATTTTTTTACATCCATAGGCCCTCCTTCCTTCGAATCCATTCTGGTAGAAAATGGACAATAATAGCTAGGAAATAGTATAACTAGATACACATTTCACCATAATTCTGCTTCTTCTGCGGTGTTTTAGCGAAAAAAATCACCTTAACTGGGAAAAATTTTTGCTACGCTTGGGGAAAATGGAGGAAATTTGGTAGTGAGCTTAGGAAATTCTGATCACTAAAGTTGGCAGCTAAACATAACTAACATGGGCACTAATATTAAACGAATATTTTCATAGATCTGTCTATTTTATATTTTATTACCTTTTTCATCTTCCTTGGTAATAATTTTTACGATGAAGAAATAGTTATCAAATTTCATGGTATTACCTATAACGGAGAATCAATTTTGATAAAAAGAGCGTGAAACAGTAGGTTACTACTTAAGGGTTCATGTCCCCTAAAACATATATAAATAGAAATCTCTTGATAAACTTGTATCCCTAGGTACTTTTTTCTTCTTTTGCGATCAGAATTAATTTTTTATTATCAATTATTAATTATTTAAAAAATTACATTCACTACAATATTAAACACAGCAGAACGGATGAGACCCATTTTGAGAGTCAAAAACAAATCGTCTAGTGCTGCTGGAGAGTAAAATTTCGAGTAGTAAAATAATGTCATGACTTTATTATTATTCACTCAGTGCGTTTAAAAAAAAACTTTGGATCAGTCAATTTTATGTTGAGAAAGAGGTTTAGGTTGGATTTGATCCAAAAATGGTCCAATTTACAAAATTATTTTCTCTTTTATTTTAGTCATTTGATCAATTTGTTGAAACCTTATAGATACTTATCCGCTGATACCACATTTCAGGGACCAAATATTGAATTTGAAAGATCGGTCCAAGGAGTCGATCATCGGAGCTTTGGCAGCTCTGCCCTCAGCTTTAGAAGAATCCGATGTGCAGGATTTCTGCTCCCTTGCTCAGCTGTACTCAGGGAAAACTCCTGGCTCTTTTAGACAGGTATACTTCTCACTAATTAATATTAATGTAGCATGTAAAAGATCTACAGAGGATGGGAAGCCGATCACAACCCATATGTTGCTGTATATATATGGAACATATTTGTTTGGGTCTGTGATGCTTTTTCATGTCATATCACTCCTTGGCAAGCTATTTCTTTTCATGTTTCCCATTTATTCGTATTCCGTTGGCTCTACTTTCACCGTGACGCCCTTGTTATATTTTGTCAATAAGCCGTCTCTCTTTTCATCTTTCCCCCTATTTACAGGATCTGGAGAGATGTCTGTTCGATGACGAGGACTGTCCTGAATCGACGAAGGCCATAACCCAAGCTCTCTGCCTTCCCGTAAACGTCTCTGAGCTTGTGGAAAACATCTTCATGCCCCAGGAGCTGAGTGGGGAAGGGGTTCGGTTCTTCTTAGTCGACTGCCGACCCGCTGATCAGTACAACGCGGGCCACATGCCCACAGCTTTCCATTTGGATTGTAATTTGGTAATATACTCGTAGCTTTCATTTATGTCGTTCTTCTCCAATTCGAAATGCATAACAGTTTGGCTGGACTCTGTACTAGCAAGTTTTTGGTGGGTTGAGTTGGTAAATAATTTGCAGTTCAAGTATCAAACTGGATGACATGGAATAGCTGTGTTTGGATCTTGGTTGAGGGCACCAGTTGAATAGCTAGTGTACAGCAAGCAACATTTACTATAATGCTGATTTCTTTAGAGTTTACTAACTGATCGACTGCAAATTATACATCCACCTGCTAACTAGCAGATTTTTCATGCAGATAATCCTTAACCAATCTCAGTTCTGCCATGTATCTGCTGCTGAAGTGTTAGAGTAATAATCTGAACTTAGAGCAACACTTTCACCGTGCACATACTCTTCTGGTAAAGGAAGGTATGTAGATGTTAATGACACCGTTTTCTGTACCAATGCAAGCTGTTAATTTGGTACCTACTCCTTGGCTTGAAAGCTCCTAGAAAGTAATATCCTCATCCAGAGAGCAGTGGTGGCTGGAGGGAAGTGACCCAAACCTCTCCATGCCCAATGCTCATCCGGTAAATAGGTACCTTCTACGCACACTTCAGATTCATCCATTTCAAGACCGCTGTTGTTAGTCTCCCACGTTCATAATAGATTCAGATACCTCCGGACTTTTTTTACCTGCAGAATTTCTTTTATCCATAGAAATGATACTGATTCTCAACTCACCTTAAACTCAGCGTAAGGGGAGTTGAGACTCAGTGATCGCAATGCAACTATTACTCTACTAGAAAGCCATGATATGGAGTGTGTGGAAGGGTGGAGAAAAAAGTAAGTTTTACATGTACTCGTTTCTCACAGATGCTGCAAGCTGGTGATGCATACAAAATGGCAGTTCAGGGACTGCTATCTGCTCAGAAACAAGCTCTGGACGCGAATTCCGCTGCTGGTGGCGAGCACCTTGTCTTTATGGGATGCGGAGACTTGGAGCAGGACCAGTACACTCACATGGTTGTTGCCTCCTTCCTCAGGGACTCGTCCCACTACGTTTCCATCTTGAATGGAGGTTACCAAGGTAAATTCTGGAATATAATAACCAACCTAGGTGCCTATTAGTATGGTTTGGCAGACATCAGGATGCAGCCTGGATTCTAAGAATGATTTTAAATCTGATACCTTACTTACATAATATATATGTTATTTTCATGGTGGACGGGTTCCATTGGAACGCTGTGTCAGGACTGCTCGTGGGTTAAGTAGGATATAACATTCACCATGTGCATGTAGTACCCTGCAGTAGTTCCTCTTCCGTGGAAGCTTAACAATAACTTCGATCTAGTTTGAATAAGTGGGTACTTAATTCTTGGTACTGTTAGACCAGTTGTTTTCACTGTCATCTGAATGGAATCTTGTATTTTCTTTACAGTTCTTCATCAGTATTTTGGAGACTCTGTTGGCAGCATGCTGACCGACCACAACAATGACGCCTGCTTAGTCTGTCTACAGAATATTTCTTCCGATAGCCCTACGAGCGCCGATGCAAGCAATGTACAATCACCTTCGAAAGACATTTTTGGGAAAATCGGGTAACTTTCCGTGTTCCAGCACTCATCTTGAGCACCTTAACAATCATACCAAGCATCGGACCCCGCTGCCTTACTAATCTTCAGCATTTATATTGATTGATGTATGAACAAAAAAGATCATGGTGTGGAACCTCATGGGGGACGACAAGAGTTCAGGGTATAGAATTATGAGCCGTTGAATCCCCCACCATGGATATGCTTGGAGGCCAAGTCCAGGGTTACAATACAATTTAACTTAATTATTGCAATTGGGCTCATCTTACTTAGTTACTGGAAAAAAAGCTGTTGTCATCCCCGCAAAGTTCTTCCACATTGGTGATCTGTCGCAGAATTTTAATTACCTACCGATATTTTACTTCAATTGTATGTCATGAATTTTGCAATAATTGAACTGTCTCTGACTTATTTGCAGAGCTGTCGTAAAATCGAAAAGCGTTGAGGTGAAGGAGAAGCTGATGGAATACATTGTGAATCCAGGAGCCAGTGATATGGAACGTCACGTTAAACCCAGCGACAAAAAAGGAAAACGTTACAGGAACACTGCTCCCGTCTTCAGCATAGATGACGACCAAGATCCCCAAGGTGATTATTCTTGGCCTGAATCAATTGAAAACCTTCAAGTTAACGTTAATGTATTGCGAGGCGACTTGAACAGGTTTACATGGCTTTTTTGTTGGTTTGATGGCAGCGCTGCGTAATTATTTCCTGGCTGTTTGAAGTGTTATTATCTTCGTTATCAGTGTAGTTGTTAAAATAGTGCTTGCACCTTCAAAGCATCTCTTCTCAGTGTATTCGATTGTGAACGTTTTAATCTAATATGTGGATTGTTGAAGGTACAGCAAACGTTGGTTCGTTTGTGACTAATGTGAATACCAGGAAAACGAAGCTCTCAGAGCAGCTACCCTTGCATATCAGCTTTCAAAAACTAAAACCCTGACGCCTAGTTTGTGCAAGGCTGATTTTTTTTTAAATTTTGTGAACAGTAGATATTCCTGGGTGACTTGGAACTTTTCCTAGTATCATCTTTTTTATGCAGCTAGTGGCTCAATTAATAATCTTGGTTAGTTATTTAACTGTGACGTTCTTTAATAAAAAAAACCAAGTCTTAATTTTTTTAACTCATGTATGTGATGTATATGATTTTATGATTTTTTTTTTTTGTGATTCGCCCCACACTTGGGGTGACTTGGAAAATATCACTTATAAAGAAATTAAAAATAGAGTGCACATACAATTACAATTTTTTCAAATGGTGGATAGCAGAAGTGCTACCATGTTTCAGTACAACAGTTTTCACTTTCAAATTGATTTTTGGTATATTTACATCTCGCATATTTGGCATATTTACACAGTCAAAACTGTTTGTCGCCCCACAATACAGTATGTATTTATGCCTTCAAACTTTGTTGATGTATCACACAACACTGCCACTACTGGGTTAGTGTTCAAGGTGTTCGAATGGTTTATTCTTACTTATATCAAACTAAAATTATGAAAATATTGAGCCAGTTAGATACAGAACTGCTGTGAACCACAAATGAAGCTAACAACACAAGTTGCGCAACAATCACCATCTCTTGTAAACACTCGTTTAAGGAGGTAGGTAGGGGAATGGAGTGGGCAGAGGCCCTCAATTGTTCTACTATTTTACTTTCTACGGATACCACACTAGTATCCATGCCTCACTCGCTACGTGACAGGTGTGGATCTGCTCCAATGCTGTGGAATGCCTGACTTAATACTAGCCTTATACCTATAGTTCTGTTGTGCTCTGTTATCTATTCTAAAGAGATAACACGCTAAAAGTGTAGTAATATTTGATTGCTTCTGATTATAACAAGTTAATGGAAGCTTTGTGATCTTTTTGGGAGGAGGAAATTTTTACTGCCTAATTCAAACTGTCCACTGCATTTTGCCTTTTAGAAATCTTTGAACCAATGTGGATAGAACTCTGTGAACCAATTTGGACTGCTTGTCTATCCATCTATGTCAACATGGAAAAGAAATATCGAAATGAACTGAACTTTGTAGGGTAGTTGAGGGTTGAATCCCAGAGGGTCAAAATCAGACTAGTCTTTCGTCTGCCCATGCACTAACGAGAAACCCTTGCCACATGTATAAGGTCCTATAAACTTATGTGACGAAATTCACAGAGGTTTTTGGGCATATGCCCATGTACGAATTTCATGAAGATCCAGCTATAATTTTCGTACGCTTTGATTTGCCATCGTGGAATATCCATCACCAGTATAGTGGGCCATTTTTGTGGGTTTCAAGTTCTCTGTTTTTTGGCCAAATCCTTCCAATCCTTGAAATCAAACCAAAGGGGAGGTCGTTGGTTTGATTGAAATCAAACCAAGGGGAGGTTCACGTAGTCACATTGAAGGTTCTCCATTTCAAATGTTGGATTGTTGGCAGCATTGAGAACCTTCGCCTCTGAAGCCAGGTCAGCCAGCCAGGTGTCAATAGACTCATTCGTCATTTCTTGCCACTTTTGCTTTAAATCACCCTCATTTTTTAAAAATATTGGTTATTTTTTTAAACGGGCTTCACTGCCATTTTTCCTAGAGTTCTGAATATTTTTTCCCATTAAAAAAGTTCCCAATTAAAAGTATGGTATAGAGTAAACCATGGAGTAGGTACATGGCTCGGCTTTGTTACTGTCGGTGGAATTAGTTGTCCATGTTCTTAAGTAGTATTTTGTAGCATGTTTCCTTGGACAGTTCGAAAGAGAGGTTTTTTCCTTTAACGATTTTTCCGTTAAAAAATGGTTTGTTTGGACCCATGGGTTGTGGGTTCTGGCAGTTCAACGGTTTTTCCGTTCACGCATTGTCTACTATTGATCCGAATGTGACAAAATTCATTTGGGACCAGTGAGGACCTAAACTCGAACTACCTTCAAAATTAGAGCCAGTTTAGACCATTGTGTCGTGAGTTATGGCGGTTGGCAGAAATGCATACACAACCGCTCACTCACACATGCTTAACTACCTGAAGGAGCTGAAATTTCCTTTTTTTCTCGATGGATTCGTATTCAGCGTGGTCGAAAATAAGGGGGGGGGGATAATGAAAATTGTCTAAAAATGGTAAAAACCAAAACATACAGGCCTCGGCCACTTCTGATGGGCCAAGCCTAAAAACTGGTTTGATTTTATGTGTATGTTGATAAAAGACCTCGATTTAGCCACTAGGCAGCTTTCATCTGCTGACCCATTAGTCTGTTAACATGCAGTTACAGCACTGAATCAATTCGGCCTTTGTTTCAAAGTAGTCGTTACAGTTGTGTAAAGTTGCAAGGAAGCTACATGCCACATTGTTCTTGTTTGTTAGATGTTGGATGGAATGCAGAAGAAGAAGAGGATTCACAATTTGATATCGTCTCGTTCTCATCTTGGAGGTCAAGAAACGACATAATAGCTTCCTATGAGTGCCAGGAGCTGAACGTAAATGGCAAGACCCACAAAAGGTAACCTGTGTAGATATTATAATACCGTAAAACAATAATAACCGGCGATTTGCCATTTATGTGTTTTCTGCAATCGTTGATGCCGTTTTTCAGTGAGTTGATGATCAGCGAGACTCATCTGTACGTTCTGCGCCACACAAGCTCCAGGGACAAGGCGAAGGTCGTGGTGAGGAAACCGCTTTCTGCTATTTCCAGAATCACGTGCAAGAAGAAGTGCCCTGAAGTCATCACATTCAACTACGCATCCGAACAAGGGGTCATCAGAGATTTGGACAGGTGAGCAATTTCTAGTCAATGCAGTAATTATTGTGGATGACACACATCTCCAACTCTGGCTGTGAGATTCTCTGGTCAATACTGTGGGATAAGTATGCTGCGTAGTGGGGTAATAGCCATAGGTGGGCCAGTTCCCAACCACCCTTTTGTGTTTGGAGACCAGCCTACAGACTTTTCCTCAATATCTCAATATTTCTGCTCCTCTTTCTATCAAATTAAACATTACAAGTCGTAAAAGTACAGAAATTTCAAGAGTGTGGGGCAGTGATCTAGGCAAGAGTTATGTACAAAATAATGAACCATGTGAGAGAAATTGCAGTCGGTATTTTATTTTGGTTATCACCTACCAGAAATCAAAGAATCAGTTAAATGATATCCTTCATAATTTCTGTTTCCGCCATCCATTTTTCCATACTGTTCCAATTGTTCAATATATAATTGACACAAAGTAATTCTGTTTCAGGTTCTACATACCGAAAGCGACTGAAGCCACGAAAGACATCTCTCGCCAAATTACAAAAATCTTCGCGATAAAAAGTGACGAAGAAAACGAAAATGAGGAGTCCTCTCGGTAGATTGCTACCTACGGCTCCCATCTCGTGGATAACATATATTACCCATATATTGTCCACGCATGTGCCGACCATCACCATCATGTTCCTTGTTCAACGTTGCCATTTTTTATGAACTGCAAGTCCTTTGGAATCAAAAAACGTACTTAGAGCCATTGTTTTAATTTAATGTAAATAAATTTGTTTTTATTGAAATTTAAACATGTTTCTAATTATTATGAAATTCAGGCAGTATTGTAGGAACTAGAATTGTCATTTTTCTGTACATATTACCAAATAAAAGAGAAACATCGCATTTTAATCTCACTGTCTTCTCAAATGTATTGCCCCTTGAGCCTTAGCCTGCTTGGCAGTCCTCTTCTCACGCACCACAACGTCCATCCTCCATTTCTTCCTTAGACCCTGCTTCCTCCAATGTTACCGTTCAACAACTTCCTTGCTGGCCTATCAACGTTAGCCGCATAATATCCCATTACGTGCAGCCTATTTCCCGCCTCCCACGCCGGTCCTGCAGATCAGAATTTCTTCTTATCCTCCAACCGCCCCACAGATTCTCCTAAGAACCATTCCCTCCCAAACCACTGAGGTTCTTATGTGTAGGCTGGTCAAAACCCAGCAGTCAGAGCCATGCGAGACAACAGGTCGTATGACGGACTCATAAATCCTTGCCTTCAGGTCCGTAGAAAGCATTTTAGATTTTGGCAGGCCCCATGAAACAAAATATGCACGGTTACCAGCAGCAAGTCTGGCATGAATCTCCTTAGTACAGTCGTTGCCAATAGATACCGAAACTCTTACTCTGAGGTATTAAAATCCACTCCTCCTAGAGTTACTGAAGACAGGTAACTTGTACCACTGCGCGAGGTTCCCACATACAAGGTTTTATCCTACTTGTGTCAACAACTAATCCGTAGCTGATGACCGTTCAAGAGTAAGGCAAGAACCAAAATTATATTGAAGAACTCCGTTTTCACGAGGGGAAAATTGGGCAGAAACTCAGGTATAAAAGAGAGAATGTGAAGCACAGGTTTTATAATACAAATACGAATACTTAATCCAGCACTACAGCGGCTTAATCTGCTGTTCAAATTGCACAACAAAAAATTATATCACTGAACAAAAAATGCCTAGCAAGAATGCACCACAAAACTTTGAACGAATTTTAAAGAGAAAACGATGGAAATATTTTGAATGTACAATGCATTTTGTGATTAAAATATAAATTAGGTAGGTATATTTATAAATAATTAAATAACGTTTCACTATAAACGTAGAACGTGATTAGCTAGATACAAATGCTCGTAGAATTAGCAAAGATTATGGGTACGAACCCTAGCTAAGTATGTACAAGGTGTGCAGTGCAAGCACTGAAAGGCACTTTGATTGAGCATGTCGCAATGACTTCGGGACCATTCACAAAGCATAAAATCAACATAACGGGAGAGGTGAAGGAGGACAGCCTCCGCAGACCAAACTCCCAGTAAAGCAAGGGTTTGACATTCTATTAGCAACAGGGCGTTCAAAAAAATAAAAATTAACTAACTGTAGCCCCATTGTAACATCTCGATCCTTGGATATCACAGGCAATCACCCAAAAGTTTGTACAATGTAATGTTCCAACTGTAACCGTAAATCTGGATGGGTCGCCGCCCTTCCACAAGGTTCCAAGTACTGATGGAATGAGCCATCCCTACATTCTGCAGAGTTCAGCAGGCGGTTCTGTGGCGCCAGCCGCACCTCTGAAATAACCGGGAGTCCAGCAATATGGCTGTGGAATAGGACCAGACTTGGGTCTGGCGTCAGACAACGTTTGAGCTGCCCAGTTTGGCTTACTGTCCTTAAGCCTCGTTTCTTTTGAGTTTTACCATTGGGTATATCTCGAAGGGACGAAGCCTGTACCAACTGCTTTTCCTTATGCGCTCTACCTGTTATGCTCCTAACTGTCCCAGAGCTCAAAGTCATCGGCTCCTACCGGGAATCGAACCCGGCCCAGTGACAAGCCAGTGTAAACAACGCGAGTAGTTGACGACAATGAACATTACAAATCATCGGTTGCTTACTGTCACAACGACATCAGCATGACGAACTGGTGTTCATACTGAGTTGGCAGAAAGACCAAAACGTGATTCTCCCCTTTCTCAACTTCCCAGGTAAGTGTATCCATGCACAGGGAAATCGATCATTTAGTATTATTAATTATTCAAAGTAAAGACATTTTGATATTTTTCTCGTATTTGGCCATTAGTTTTTGTAATTTGAGTGCAATGCACATTTCGAGGGTCGTTAACGCCTGTAATAAGGGAAAACTTCTAAAATAGATTGAAGATACCCTTGTGGTGTGTTGAAGATACCCGATTAAAACATCCCCTAAACTAATAAGAAGATAAAATATTGATGATAATTTGTTGATATTAATAAATCAAGACCTAACCAATAATGTTACAGGCCAACAAATATCAATTTGAAGGGAATGTGGAGAAATCCTGCAACTCCCTAGCATCAACAAGCAGCCGGCCACAGAAATTCGTTTCCAAATATGGGACTCCCCGCACTTTCCTCCAAGAACGTGAAAATGATTTATTGTTTTTTTGAAAAACAGGTTTTAATAGCCTGTAACATTAATTTGGTTCACGCTTGTTAGTTTTGTAATACGAGAGCTAAATACCCAAAACGTGAGAAATTAACTTGAAGAACCGAATGAGAAACATCATGTGTAATAGTTATATTAATCATGTTCGATAGAAAATAGAGGTACCCAAAACAGAGAGAAAAAAGAAGAGATACTCAAAGGAAAAAACTAAGGAACACTCAGAACAGATGGGGGAAAAAATAAATTGCCTATAGATAAAAGAAAAAGAGAGAAATAGTATAGCTAACAAAATTTGAGGACTATGGAAGAACGAAGACGAAATTCATAAAATCAATATGCATAATTTTGATTGTGTAGCGAGGAATTATAAACTCAAGCTCGAAACTTCTGTGCCACTATTGCAGCTGCTCCTGGCACCCTATATCGCTATCAGTGTGACTGTATGGTGGATACTTTTGTAGTATCCATGGGTTGAATCTGAAGATTCAAATGATGGAACAGACCAGAGCAACGTCAAAAAGACTGAACATGCCCCCAGAATCAAGAACCACCTGTGACACCGTTGCAGAAGGATTGAAATCTAAACCTAATTGTTTATGGTTTTATCTTTGACAATATGAAGATGTCATCAGGGAAATTTATATTTTCTGTATTATACTACATTTGTTCCCAAAAAGTTAGGTGCACTTATTGACCTCGAAAAGCAAGGAGAATGTACAGTGAGTAAATCACAATGATCCACACAAAAAAGTTGAGTAGGTACCTAATTAGGTGTCGAGTAATTTGTGAATGGTCCCTTAAATTAGGCAGTAAAAAGGTGCCATGGAAGGTAAAAAAAAGGAGGAAGGATGGTGGTGAGTAGCCAGTGAATGCACCGCTGCAAGTAACCTCGGTACAATCCCAATACAGTTACAGCGAAAATTGATTTCCCTAGGATCTTCGAGTGTAAACAACCATTAGAGCACTTGCGATTTATCGTGTTACGAATAATTCCTCAGTATTTAATGTGGTTAACCATCATTTATTACAGCTTGACCAAATGTCGTCCTGAAACACATTCTTTGTTTGTTGTGTAACTATAGCGGGACTGTGCCGAAGCCTGGCTTCATGTTTCACCTCATCTGAGACAAGACGCCAATTTCAAGCAAAATTTGATGAATCGCTAGTGCTGATGGAAGGTCCTTAAAAAATTAAATTGTAATCAAACAGACTGTAAGGTAGTAACTAACGAGATGTATGCTAGGAATCATCTAGCAACAACAGGTGGAAAAACCAACTAAGCCGAGACTTGGAGTAGTTGAGAATTACGACATGAGCTCAAGCGTAGTGGGGATACATTCCAAGATTCACATTCTTGTGCGTAGCAAAATATCATGTATCTACTTAAAAGTATGGCAATCCTACAAGGAATGTTAGTTATCAGCAGAGGGATGCGCTCTGGGATGGTGTTTCCCATCCGTACCACATATCAACAGTGATATGAGTAAGTAAAATCCCGTTGACTGAATAACCCTAAATTTACAAGAGACTAGAAAAACCTGGCATTCCAAATCCAAAGAAACAAACAGTTGCTTGGAAGGTTGCAAATTTACAGGTTATTACAAATGGTCATGAAGAAGGAAGGTATAAAACTTTTATTTTTCTCAACATGCTCAAGGCCAAAATTATCAAAAACGCTCAATTTAAAAAAACAGTTTTGCAATAACGAGGACGGAGAAACTGTTTAAGTGAGAATTTCAAGAAAAACTATCGAAAGATGTAACAGATTTATTGGATACAAGTGAGACAGTTTTTGATAATGAAACTGGATCTTTGAGTTTAATACAATATTAAAAATCTATTTCCAATATCAGGAATAAAATTATGCAATGCAACTGGGTAAGTGCAAGAATTAGATATACTGTGGCATAACTACACGATGAATTCAAACACAGCACCCTGATGACCGGGAAGAACGAAAAGGTTGCAAAGTGGAATGACATTTAGAATAAAAGGGGACTAAAGACATTCAGTCGTTTACTTACAGCTAGGCAATTCATATAGGCCTACGTAGGCAGGCTGCCACACAAGTTCAAAACTGTTACCTATACCCCATTTGGAGTCATTACTTCCTGTCACCTCTGTTCACTTTGGTTTAACGGAAAGTCGGGCAGTTTTTTCAATGTTTATCTCCAATGCTGCTAGTACTTTCAGGGCTATGATGTATGTACCCCTTCTTCAACCTAACCTTGTCATCTAGAACCACCGTCATATCACATACCCATTTCCCTCCTCTGAACTCCTGCTTTCCACTCCACCTTTCCATCATTCATAAACATATCTCATGAAGGTCACGCAACATAATGCACATCACATATGTTGCTACCTCAGTCACTTCAATATATTTTTTGACCATCTTCCCTCAAAACCGAGAAGAGATCCTTTATTCACAGAGGATTTTGGTTTTTTCATCAAATGTCACTGAGCTGACAACTTGGTTCTTAATTTGGGACAGGTGTGGACGGGTCCAGATACAACATACATCCGACTATCAGAAGAACCCATAGAACGTTGCACTGCAACTCTGATACATTGGCATCGTAAACTTTGAGAATCTGAAAACTTCTACAAATTTTACTTACTAGATTTAGGCAACTGATTATTCAAGGAGTAGGCACCTTACATCTGTAAACCGAAAATCATTAGGAAAAACTTGAGAAACATTTCTAACTTAATTTGGACCACAATGTTTTATGGGGATGATATAAAAATTCAAGACCCCCCCCCCCCCCCCAAGTGCCTTGATTACCAGGCTAACTCACTGTGGTAAATACAGAATGACTGGTAGCATCATGGTAGGCAGCTTGCAAGTGTCACAACAACTACCTGCTGTTCCCGCTGGGATGAGGGGTTCAGTCTGGCCACCTGCTCCACCAGAATTAGGGCTCAGCCAAAAAATGTCAGAGCATGAGTGCTCCTGATTGGCTGGGAGTTAGGTCGTCCCAGTCATAACTTTAGTCATCAGCCATACGACTGTAACAGACCATACCCTCTGAAGAACCAGCTTTGCTTGTGGTCCACCATGTTGAAATTTAGATTTTGGCATGTTTGCATCAACTATTATTAAATGTGACAACGGATCCTTTGCATCAAAGGATTCTTCATTACTGTGGTGCAAACATAAAGTTGAGGAAGAAATGGTTTTGGAAATTAACAGCTGATGCAATCGAGCTTCCTTGGGTCATTGAGCACCACTGTGTCAAGCCGGATGCCACAGAAGTTGTTCCAGTCCACGTGAACCTAGCTATACATGAGTCAACATTATGTCCCAACCAGACTTTATTTGCGGGAACATTAGCAGATTTTGCCAACATTGATCAGTCTCAGTCATCCAGGAACACACCACAGACTTGCAATAGGAGAAGAAATCCTCTCTAGGCATGTCACAAATCTCTAAATTCACCTGAAGCTCCAAAGTCTTAGTCAGACGAGCGCCTGGGTTTAGAGGGGTTAGGGCCTGAAAAACCTGAAGGACTTGAAAAACGATCCCCCCCCCCCCCCCCATCATCATTCAAGAGCCCAGTAAGGCTGTTCCACACCCGCTCGCGCTTCTGATCGGCTCGCCCAGGCACTTGTCTGGTTATGCCTTCACGCATTTGCACCTACCTATTACAGTCGATTTTCTTTCAATTCTATCACTAAGCACTTATCAATAAATTTTATACAAAATTCAAGTGTTTTCAGCACCTATCATCGTTTTCTTGATGAGAAGAAAAGTTTTCATTAATCAAACAATACCGAAGGTTAAACCAGTACGTAAAAACAAATGACTAAAATTTTCAGGTGAAGCAAGTAAGTTATCTTTCTTACCAGTTTGACGAAACAGAATAAAACCTAATGAAAATCTCAACAACACATCACTAACTAACCACGAATCTCACAATTAAATTAATAATAAAAGAGACGAAAAGGTTGCAAAGGCTGAAAAAATACAACAAACAGAAATAGATGGAAAAAGAGCACGTTTGGAGGTGAAAACTAAAAGCTCGAATACACAATCCAGCAAGCAGTCGTAAAAGGGAGTTGGTAGGCCAAGTAAGAATTTTATTTGAGGATTATTCACATTTTCCGTGACCGTAGTTTCAGTGTACCTACTTGATGACATTGGAATGTTTTTTGAATGTGGACATTTTCAGCGGCAGCACTCTTCGATTTTGAGCCTCGGTTCGGCACAGGATTTTCTTTTTTACATTTCTTATTGAGAAAAAGCATCAAGCGCAGATGCCAATTGTTTTTCATAATTTATTTACGAAAGAGGTTCATTTTGAATGAACCTCCCTTTTCGGTGAGTTACTGGACGCTGTTGAGGTCATCGGATTCGTAGACGATGGGATTCGGGTCTCGCGGCTTCTTCGAGTACTTCAGTCCCAACTCATCGGCTAATTCGTTTATGGTGTTGAGGGCCTACGACAATAACAACGAGTACAGGGGAATGACCTTGAAAAATGACGAAATCAATAGAAATTACAGACATACAGTGTGGCAACAAACATCTGGTCTATCTTAATCCATGGATTTCGAAGTTCCTGGTGCGGTTTCACACCAACTTCTTCTAGTCCCACCAGGGAATAGGCTGATGACACGTAGAAAGTGTGCAATTAATACAGAGCTGATGCAGCACATACAACGCGGTTTTTGATATTTTCAGTTAATATCCTGCCACATGCAGATGTATAATTTACACACCGAGGTGGCAGAAAATATAACTTCTAGGCCGAGCCCATCAGCCCTGTGATGTTTCTACTGTCCTATTCAACCTAATCTCCAATGTCTAATTGATACCATACTTTAATTTGGGAATTCGGGAGTGGCAGACAGCTCTTGTCAGCTGAGGGCGCCTACCAATTACGATACGAACTAAATCACTCGTGATGCAATCGTAGAAACCCATTTCAAAATAAAAAACGGTTATTGAAAGGTATCTATTTCCACCAATACACAAAAATATACTGTTATACCGGTTTTGGTGATCAAACCACTGTCAGTAACAAAACTTTCCTACCAGTAATGTCATTTGTCCGTTTCCGGTTGGATCCAAGACTACTTCAGTAACAGATACTGTACATAAAGCATCTACAAGAATCCCCAACTCCTTCACCTAATGGTCAGAATAAGGAAACAAGAGGCACACATCAGAAGCCGAGGAATATAATCATAAACCACTCAAGTATGCTTGAAATGGACTCCTAAATAACATAATTACTAATAAAAAGGCTTACATAATCGAGTTGCTCTTTGGTATGAGCAGCAGACAAACAGAAACGGATCCTTCCCTCCATCAATGCTGTTGCAGGGAAACCAACTCCAACTGCCGCAATCTTTCGTTCAGCAAGCGTTCGCACAACAGCTCTAGAAAATGGTTCAAGAGGTTTAGCAGGCAGAGAACTTTGTACGTGACTAACTTACGTTTGATTAAAAAATTAGTTCAAATTCGTTTGTTCATTGGATACCAAAGTATATATACTTCAAAGAACGCACAATACATGATTCAAACTCTTGATAAGCCTCATTTTACAATACTTTGCTACTTTGTTTGCAGTAACTTGTGGAGGTTATGAAACTCTTCCAACGGGGCTCCGCATTTGAGAAGCTCGAGACAGAGCGCAGCACCGAGCTCCGTAGTGAACCCCACTGATCCATCGATAACTGGTTATGAGAATGGAAGGCTATTTTGTGTTTGTGCCCGTTATTTTTTGTTTTTCTGTTTTACGTGGGTATCTTTCCATTTTTTAATGAAACATCAATTCCATTCAAGTAGCAATGGATTTACTGTCAGTGAAAGAGCTGAAAGAGGAATTGAAAAAAAATAGATGCCCCTCCATGGCAGAAAGCAGAGATGTTGGGAAGATTAGTTTTATTTTGTTAACATTTTCTTCCAATAACCAAGTTCTACATAGAATATGTTTTCCTTATCTTTCCCTGTACTTTTTATTGAAAACATTCCTGTGAAGCAAGGAAACTCCAAACAGAACTAGAAGTTTATCCGCCAAGCAGTAATTTCTTACATACATCAGACAGGACACACACCTATATCACCTCTTGTTTTTGGTGAAACAAATGCTAATAGGTTGGTAGGATAGGTCCTTTGGCAAGCCTAAGAATTCAGCAACATAAATCAAGAAGTAGATATGACATTCTACTATATATGTATAGTAAATCTCCTGCAGAAAGTCGTCCGGGCGGAAATGGCTTCAACAAACAATGGTCCATGATTTTACTACGAATAATTTCTACCAACGGAATCGCCACTATCCATTTTTTCTTCATCACTTCATCCTGCGGGAACCGGGATCCGTTTCTATTGTTGCATTTATAAACACAACAAGTAGGCATGATCGCAAATTAGTAAAGAAGGAAACAACTTCTTGCAAGTGAGAGATACTGTGAGGCGAGACAACAGTGGCTTGAGCTCTGTACCAACCTCCGTGGCCCCCCTAGTGGCCAAGCTTGTTAGTTTGGAGCCCCATTGTCGATGGTTCAAGAAATAAAAACATCGTGAGGCAAGTTATTTGGAGTTACCCTATTTTTGAGAAGAGGTAGACGAGGAGAGGTATGACAGGGGAGTCGTCACTACCGTAGATGATTACTCCCATCTGATGTAACCGTTTTCTGAAGTAACGTGTATTCCTCGCCAGCTGTGTTATCCTCTTGATACCTGGAAACAAATGAACCTTGAGTAACTTTAAACCTGGCTGGACTGTAGAAACTAACGTCATCAAATGGTCTTGACGGGGAAGTTATAATTGTGAGAGAAAGATTTCAAAGGACAAAAATTCTAAAGCCATCCACCTTCAGAGGTGCCATCTCGTCCCATAATGATACTCATGGAGGTGATGATTTGTTGAGCTACAGGTGGTGACATTGCGGAAGCGTAGCAAGCAGCATGGCTGTTGACGCGGAAGTAGTCTACCAGCTCCTGCAACGCGAGTGTACCAGATAATGAGCCAAAATCGGGGTAACTTCACAATTCACCCTAAAATAACACAACAGCAACATAATACATTGCTGCTCAAACCAAATTATTCAGAGTTTAGTGTAGTTTTTTAAAGGATAATTCAAAAATGTTGCCCTCATATTCCACAAAATATGGCCACAATTCCTTTAGTTTAATGGGTAAACCGACAGACGAAATGGGTGGTTGTAGGGGTGATGGAAACCACAAGAGTACCAAAAAACTGATAACGTTACGCTGTTTAGCGCTCTTTATGGTGTTATCAGCAGAGACAGGCACAATGTAGCACTTATTTTGGTCAAATGTGGCACTGAAACATGTGGCAATAAGGCACTTATTCTGGTCAAAATGTGGCACTTTTAGGGACATGTATGGCAAAATAGAAAACTTTTCTCACCCCTCTCCACAACCCCCTCATGATAGGAAATGCAAATGCTGCTCACACAAGCCTTATTTTACTTCATATTTTATTCATAAATAAAAATAATATGTATACATTATATTTGTATTGTGTCTACAAAGTTATTGCAGCCTCAATGGACGAATTTGCATTGTAAAAAAGAATGAGGTGCGCCGCCAAGTTTTCCATCATGAAGTTGAGTCTTCTGTCACTCAAGACGTACTTCATCATTGAAAACGTCCCCTCCACGTCTGCCGAAGTTACAGGGGCGAACTTCATGGATAGAACGTCGCCTGTAGTCCATTCTTATCTCAGGGTGGCCTCTTTCCTTAAGAGTGTAGGCAATGGATTTCATCTCCCAGCTGCAGTTTCTAGAGTGGATAGCTGCACCTTGGCCTGTATTTTTTCCCCTATCGGGCCCGGAAATTTCCGATTTCTGATGCCCTCCATTAAGGATATTCATCGCATACCGAACTCAGGTCTTGACACTTTACCTTGCTCACCTTGAAGGGGGGGGGGGGGGGGGGGGGTTTGAGCAAGTATGACAAAAATATGGCAGTATTTCCATTTTTTGGCCAAATGTACCATCTTCCCCAGAACTCGGCCGAATGTGGTATTTTAGTATGGCACCATGGCAATATGGCATTTGCCAGGCTCTGGTTATCAGTCATCCAGATAATCAGGTAAAGCTCTTTCAGTAATCAAAATGGGATATACCAATATGCTATGTTAGTACCCGCCATATTCCCACCATATTCCCACAAACTCTGTAGGTACCTATTAATATATTTCTCACACACAACAGCAGTCAATATATTCACTATTGAGTTGATCTGACCGTCAGTACTATTTAATATTTTTCATTTATCTAAGATGACGTCAAGCCGAATACATAATATTATAGTTGAGCTGGATCTGATAAGGAACTGGAGTATTTTTACCCACAAAAATAACCATTAATGGAGTTCTGCAAGATCAATGCCTACAGCAACAACAAAATAATAATCTCACCAACAGCTCCCCACCACTTACTTTGGTGCCAGCTATGTATCCACCAGCACTCCCAAAGGACTTGGTGAACGTGCCCATGAGAATATCGACGTCTTTGGGGTCGAGACCATAATAGTCGACGACACCTCTGCCATGAGGGCCGAGAGCTCCTATGCTGTGGGCTTCGTCCAGGTAAAGGTAAGCCTGCAACATTGCTCCAATTATTGAATAAATGCGAGACAAGTGTTCATTCTGAATATATATGATCATATACAGTAGAACCTGGTTAACTAACACCTGGATAATTGAAAAAACTCTTACTGAAGGAATTTAGCCGGTCCCACCCCCTTGAGGCCTGAAAACCTGTTTAATTGAAACCACAAATTCTACCCCAAAACCTGGTTAATTGGACGGACTTTCACTCTCGACCTCTATAACTGACGGGTTCCCCCTCGCTTTTTCCCCCTCGACCACCGTTACCTCCACAACTGACAACCGACAGAACGCCGACCTCTGTAATTCCCAGATCTCCATACCTGTTTTTCTTATGAAATGTTTGATGTGTCCTTTTTAATTCAAAACCTGCTTAACTGAAAGATTCATTATTCTTGAACTGGATAAATGAAAAATTGAGTAATTGAAAAACCTGGTTAATTGACCGGTAAAGGGTCGGTCCCTTGAAACGTCGATTATCCAGGTTCTACTGTATCAGAATTGCATCAAGATGCATTCAGAATGATGACACCAGTAAATGCCGATGATGACAAAAAACATCATAGATAAGGAATTGCTTAGTTATTGAAGAAGAAACGTTGGTAGAAATTAGCAGCCAGTTCTGGCTTGGAAAGGATCGGAGTTCGTTTCAATAATTTTACTCAAGGCTTCCCATTGTGGGACCTTCTGTGACGCCACGAGCTTCCTTGCCATGACACCATCCTTGTCATGGCGTACTCAGATGGAATTTCGAGCTCAAAATTCAAATCCCCTGTGCCTTGACAGGTCCCAGGTCAAACCACCCATGCAAGTTCCACATCTAGGTTCCTTTCAACGAAATTTTGAAATTACAAAAATACATTATTAAATCATATAAATCAATGAGGTATTAAATTAGCCAATCTCATGAGGTGTAATGTACGTCTATAAAACATCCAGCAGTATTATGCAATCACATCATTTCTGTAGATTCCAACACTTGAAGGAGACCACAGAAAGTTTAATGGGAGAGACTGGAGAGTTTGCGTAGCCATTCCGTCTACATACATTTATTGAATATGTTCATCCATCATATGTGAGCTTGTGACACACGTCACCGCTTCTCCACTTCAGAAGCATGAGCTACCCGGGAGTATGTCACGTGGGGGGGAGTGTGACGGTGGGCAGTTCTCGAGTCGTTGGATTTCCCAGTTAAGATAGGGGTGTTCAGGCTGAAACCTAATGGCTAACCCTTCTCAACTGGTGATAATATCGCGAGTCTAGAAGGAGGACTCCCGAGGGTCCGCCGCCACTCTCCTTCACACTCTGTCACAAGCTAGCAACTCAGATGCCAACAATTCAATGCCAAATCACATGGAAACTAACATAATTATCACCTCACAACGTTCATAAGTTGCGTACAGAAGAGTTATTAGATACAAAGGTGTAAGGTATATTCAGAGTCGGATGCTATGCCACACCTGAGGCTGACAAGTGCCAACCCTCTCGACATGTAAATCTCTTCAGAACATCCCACCTAATATAATAATATTGCGTGTAAGTCAGATCATCGTTTCCTTTCATCTTGTACATAAACAGGCCCCACATTCAGCATGATTGATCCTGCCTTGATCATTAACTTGATCAAGTAACAAACAAATCAACTTACTTTGTATTTCTTTTTTAACAACAAGAGCTCTGGCAAGTGAACGATGCTGCCTTCCATGCTGTATATCCCTTCAACAAAGATGACGATTTTTCTCCAGTCGGCTCCTGTGCGAGGCTGCCCGTTCAAATGGGCCTCCCTCAATAATTTCTCCAAATGCTTCATATCTGGAAGATCAATATGTCGAGTAAACACGAGCTGACAGAAAACATGGAGGTACATGGATTAATCAGATTACTAACGTATCTACATTAGGATAAGACTCACTGTTATGTTTGAACACTCGACAGGTTGCGCCAGAGAGGCGCAGTCCGAGGATGAGGGACGCGTGGTTCTTCTCGTCGCTGAGAACCAAACACCCAGGGGATAAGATGCTGGGTATATTGAGGGCGTTAGTGGCAAAACCCATCCCAAATACAATGGCGGCTTCCACTCCGAGGAATTCCGCTGTGAGGGCTTCTAACTGCTGCACGATTTCTGTCGTACCTAGAGGAAATCAGAATGCGTCAGCACATGTGAGCAAATCTCTTCTAAGCCCAAACAGCAAGCGTAAGTATATACAGACAACTTAATACCCTCATCAGCCTCAATGTCTAGGCGTTTGCAGGGTGGGTTGACTTACCGTACTCGTGTCGGGGAGAGCAGGGTCCCAAGCCCTGTTTATCTTTCACAACCTTGATGGAGTCCTCAGCACACTTTCCCGTTGCTTCCGCAAACCCCAAGTAGTTGTAGGAACCCAAATTCAAGCACTTCGTTTCTTTTCCCGTGAACCTGAATGAAATTCAATTGCTATTATTGACGTCTGAGACAATACACGATACCGTGTCACACAACAAATTGAAACTCACTCAAATGTCCAGCCGTAATCACGGGTTATTCTTTCCTTGACGACCACCTCAGCTCCAGGTACGCTGCTTATGGGTTTGTTCCAACAATCTTTGACCCGCCTGTACACGTATCGCATGTAAAACCTTTCAAAGTGGTTGTAGAGAGGTGTATAGCCCTGAAACAATCATTTGTGTTCATGTGGCTCATAACGGTTCATAATGAGACGAACAGAAAAGAAGATTTGAATTGAAGCTCTTGGACTTCAGATTAATCGATACAAATACATTTTGAAGTTCTGCAAAAGAAGGCTCTCATGTGATCAAGCCATTGTTTGACTGGCGTAAGTAGTATATGACTACTTACTGTTTTTACGTGAAAAATAATCCTTTGTCACAGTCTCAAATGCCAAGAAACAAGACAATCCTTTCACCAGTCAACGGAAAAGGAATCCCCTTATCGCCATCTTACCAGCTCTGCTTTGTTAACCAGACCATCAACACCATCTATACAACCACCACATCACAACCATCTATACAATGCCCACGTCACGTTCGAATTAACAGCTAATTTGGTTCGAGCTAGGATTTAAAAAAAAAAAAAGGAAGCAAGTCGTCAATGTTAAGGAATACTGCAGCTCACTATTTTTGAGTTAGAACTAACGGGGTTTTGGAGTGAGGTTCAAGATGATATGGTAGGTACAGTTCTTCCGTGTTCCATTCAACATACTTCGGTTTGATTAAACGTTGTATAAATCATATAGGACCCCCCCTCCCCCCCCCCCACAGTCACTTTTCTTAACTGTTATTATGATTTGAAATAAAATCAGCAATAGTAAATTTGATCAGAACTTCTCAACTTCTACATCGTTAGACACTTGATCCTGTCACAATTATCAGCATGTCAGAAATAATAATAACCACACAGACCACAGGGCCACAGCTACCCCCATCCCCAGCTAACCTGAATGTTAGGAAATTTTAACTGTTAGGCTCTTGCCTCGCCCGCATCCCCACCCCAACCTATCACAGGATCATCATATCACCAAACCACCCCTCCTTCAATTTCCAGGGCGAGCAAGGTAAGTAGGAGAGAAGTGGCAAGACTGAGACAAAGTAGTGGTTGGATTCGGATAGTTGGTCAGTATTCCGCCTAGTGAGGGCGAGTGATTTTGAGCGAGACAGTCTTTCTTTTTTTGCTGGTTCCCCCACCTTCAACCTATCCTCCTCGGAACACTACTTGCCCTTTACTCGGTCGGTGTAGACAACACCAAGCTTCCTCGTCCGAGCGTCCAACAGTGTATCGTGGGTGTAACCACCCTACTCGTCTCAAGAGTGTTCGGCCGAGCGCTCAGCCCAGACAACGGGCAGGTGAAAACCGGCCTGAAGACAGGTGGGGCCTCTGTCCCGCCATCCAATAAGCTGCGGCGACACTGCCACCGGGCTTGACTTGACTTGACCGGAGGGAGGTGCGACACTGCCACAGGACTTGACTGGCGTCACCGGACTCCAACCAGTCCAGTTTGTTCTTAGACGTCACAAGAGTATGTCCTCCGAAATGGAAGCCATTCTTTGTGATTTAGAATCAGAATCCGATTCTGATGAAGAAATAGAACTAGTGACAGGTTTTCTTTCTTTGAATAAATCGTGGATGTCACCATGTTTCCGAATGAGCACAATACGGTGAATTTCACACCCTATTCGCCAAAATGAACGATGTTCAATTTCGAAACTATTTTAGGATGAGACGAGAGCAATGGGGGCTGCGTTGGATGGCTCGTGGGGGTGCCAGAGGTTGAAAATAGCGGTAGAGGGGGGACCGGAGTCAGGTCTCAACCCATGCAGACTGGATCAGAACGGAGTCCGGTGGGTGGCTCAAGTCAGGTCAGGTCCGATCGCAGTCTCGCAGAATACAAAGGATGGGTTCAGACAGGCACGCAAGTGAGGTCAAGTCAAGTCCGGTGGCAGTGTCGCCGCACCTTTAATGACAATGTGGTTGGTTTCATCCAGTTTAATGAGTGGCTCTATGAACGCTAATATCTCTATGAAGTTAAGATCTAGCAGAGCATTGCACGGGGTCTGAACGACCTCCACATCTCTCACCCCCACTTATTTTATAACTCTATTACACATGAGATGACTGATGACCTTCTTAGGTTCGCTAATATATGGAACTATTACGCACGTCTATAATATGTTCCCTAATCACGCTAGAAGGAAAGTGCCGTTTCTCATGCGGTGCTTTAGAAACCGTGGCAGGTGAAACAGGCTGCATGAAGTGCCCAAAACAATATTGTAGGGAGGTGTCTAGCAATCTAGTAGTAGTCTAGTTGCAGGGAGGGCTGTTGCTGTTTAGGTTGAATGGTTACCATGTGCACCAGTGTCACCTCCACTTTTTGCATCAAGTAACAATAATAATTCATTAATCATTCACCGCCCAAAAGGTGGCTAGAATTCGTAGTCAATAATATCAGTAAATTTTTTGTATAAACACTAATCAGGCCGCTCACCTCTCTGTTGATTTCGCGAGTAACCCTGGGCACGAGGAACATCTGATTTACGTATCCAAGGAACATGAGAATGTAGAACCCGAGGTAGGTCATGATGGCCGTGTAGATAGGAACTTGTTCAAAGGATTCTTTGGCACGCTTGGGAGTTGGAAGGACCCCATTTTGGTGAATTCCCTGCAACAACAACAAAATCAATTTAAACAAATCGTTGAGTAATTCAACTTTGTCTATCAAGACACCCAGTTCCAATTGCAGAGCTGAACACGCAACTGACGACTTAATGAAACTTGCAGGCTGGGCAGGCAGGTGTGGGCGTTCTACTCACATTCTTCCATCAACACCCGTAACAACGTAATCTACAAGAAAAAAACTAAGGAAAAGGGGACGAAGAAAGGAGCTTGTTGCAAATGAGTTAATTGCAAAGAAAATCATTCGACGCAAATGAAAAAACGCTGAAAATTATTACACAGCGGTTAATTATTTTTCTGTGTAGATGCCCCTTCTGCGTAGACAACTGTTTCCAATGGTCTATACCTACCCTCGTGCTCCTCCCAGGAACAAAAGTGGGCTGAAGTTAAAATCTATACCATAATTATGATCCACACTCATGCTGATGAAGCTTCCATTTTTCACGCTCGATTCCAAATGATCTTTAGGTATTGAAAATAGTAAACCAAAAGCCTAGGTACGAACAAAATCACTCTCGATGAATTCGTGGAAACCCATTTCAAATAATAAAAAAGGAGTTGTTCAAGGATTGTCTATTTCCATTCATACATGATAAATACACTGTTATACCGGCTTCGAGTAACAAACAATAACTGTTATACAAGCATCGTCAGTAACTTACAATAAATGAAGGCACACTGGAGAAAGGTCACCTTATAGTCCCAAAAAGTGACAGGTGGTCGATTAGGATTGGTTGTAAAGATGAAAGGAGAAGGGACCAAAGTGAAGGGGGTCGACTCTGATTGGCCATGGAAGTAAACGCCAAGAAAGTGAAAGGAAGGTAGGATGGGACGGCCGGGGGGGGGGGGGGGGGTGCTGTTACCGAATTGAACGCAATAACGGAGAAAAACATTAAAGGAATTAGATACATCATTAAAAGATATACCGGACGTATCACTCATTTTGAATCCTTGAAGTACATCCAACACGCTCCCTTTCCCGCAGAAACGAAGAAACTCAGTAAACTGTCTACCTGTATGTAAGATCAAAATTGAAGCTATGACTGGATTCATTCAAGTGACGTGCAAAGGCCGAATCACCCTTATTATCCCTGAAATCTTTTTCATGTTCCTTTATCCTTTCTCTAAACTTCCTACCAGTTTGACCACAACAGTTGAGTCCACAAGAACACTTTAATTTTTACACAACTTGGTTCATATTATACAAAAATTATTAACACAGATCCATTCATTAAATTCACTTTAGAATTTGGATGTAATCATCTACATTTTCTTGATCTTTCCATTTCGCTGAATAATGGAAGACATGATTTTCCCATATACAGGAAAGATACTTGTGGCGATATTACCATTCACAGTACTTCATATCATCCAGTATTCCACAAACATGCTGCTTTCCACAGCACGGTTAACAGAGCTTTATCTATACCGATGAGTGAACAGAATTTAGCTAAAGAAAGTTAGCAGTATAGCGGCGAGTAATGGCTGAGGGAGATCTCATTGACACAATATGGAATAGGGTTCTTAGGAAAAAGAGTAGGGAAGGGGTTTCAAATCTAGTTAGGGTAGCTACAACTGATTTGGATCAGTATACCGTATAATGGAAAATTTTCGGAAAAAACTGGTAAAATATTGACTTCTAAAGGGTTCAAAGCATGATACAAAACTAAAAAAATAATCTGAGATCATCATTAGGTTCAGTTGAAGATGAAATTAATGTTCAAGATAAAAGTGGTTATATAAATTAAAGTGTTCTCGTGGACTTAACTATTGTGGTCTAATTGATAGGAAGTTTAGAGAAAAGATAAAGGAACATGAAAAAGATTTCAGGGATAATAACGGTGATTCGGCCTTTGAACGTCACTTGAATGAATCCAGTCATCGCTTCAATTTTGATCTTACATACAGGTAAACAGTTTACTGAGTTTTGTTCATTTCTGCGGGAAAGGTAGCGTGTTGGATGTACTTGAGTTTGAATGATGTATTTCCCTTGTTTTTCTTATGTGAGTGTATTTTTCGTGCATGAGTGGAAATACCTTTCAATAACTCCGTTTTTATTCTTTTAAAAGCCTAGGTCCTTGTGATGCAGAGAAAGACATAGGAGAGTTGAATGGGCTAATTAATAGCGAAAAACTTTGAAATGGTGATACAAATTGATAATAAAATTTATGATTATGGAGTCTTCGCTTCGCTTGAACAACAAGAGAACCGCATATCCCCCCCCCCCCCTCACATCCGTCCCTATCTATTAGCATCTCGTATGCGCCAGGGAGGTTTTCTTCAAGACTGTCGATCTCATCGTCAGTACGCCAAAACCTTAATTCCCTATGGAGTTCCTTCCTCAAAAAGTTTTTTTTTCTCGAAAGTGTTCATGATTTCATTTTTTGGGAGGGGATTGATTTTCCTCAGTTCAGTGTTAGTAAGCCAAATAAATTGTGAAAGTCAGCTGAACTGCAAGTTGTCCGGGAGAGATTGGCATTCAACATGACATATTCCGTCAGTTTGATAAAGCAGAGGAAATATTTTGTTAAAGATGCTTAGCGAAGTAAATATTTCGAATCGATAAACTTTGCAAGGGCGATAAGTGCTCTTAGAGCGGTTGCCCGGCAGCGTCCTGTGAACGAGATGGAATCAATAAAATATCACCAGCTTTGACATTCTACACAACTCGAATGTTTTATCAAGTATAAAACATCTGGGTCAACAATAAAAATGTATTTTCTGGATTATTCTACTTGTCTAATAAAAGGTTTGATTGATCGAGGAATAAAAAGGGACGGTTCTGTACAGAATAGGTATCATTAATGTGGATCGAATGGTGATCCACAACAGTGTGGGGAAGATCCAACTCACAGTTATCAAGGATTTCAGTAAAATAGGAAGTGCATATTAAATTATATCCATATAATTCTGTTCCATTCAACTACTCAGGAGTTACAATAGACAAGGTTGGAGGGTAAACCAACTGTACCGCCTAGGACGGGACAACTGCACCGGCATAACAGAACTCACGTAAATCTGATCAAATACGTAACCGCACCCCATAGGTAAAATTTGTATAATACGGGCACTCCATCTAGAAGCGTAAAAATCTATTATAATACGAGCACTTCTTCCTTTCTAGAAGCCTAACTCTATACATCGGGAATGGAGAGTAACAGTATCCTGTGTTCATTTAAATTGGAGTTAACCACAAGAGTATGTACAACAAACTCTCGATTCCACTACATGTAGGTAACGGTTAACAGAGTGAAGTCCTGGAGTACTGATACTTTACTTCTACTCGTAGCATACTTGGTACTAACTTACTCAAGTATACTGTTATTTGGTACTAATTTATCCGTTTTCAGGCCAAGGGGCAACGTTTCGCCAGCCACAACATCCACAGGCTCACTTAAAGGTAGAGACATTGTCAGATGTAGATTGTGGCAGATTACAGTATGGATAAACAACAAACTAGAAAAAAAGGCCGATTATCTGAAGTCGATAGTACTACTTTTGGTTTATTATTCTCTGAATAATACACAGCTATGTATTCGGTTCAGAAAATTTGTTTGGAACACCCCCCTCAATTTTTTCTTTACGTTTCAACGTGCGTAGATTCCAAAAACGCTGCAAATCCCTACAAACGGTTTATTATTTTGTATTCTGATACAGACCACAGCTCTCTGCATAGAACACCCTTCTGTTACACAGCACAACCGTTTGGTATAAATCACAGCCCCTCCGTAGCTTGATAACTACTCGCCACTACAAATTAATATCACGAGTTGAATGTTCAAGCAGTAGCTAAAATAGCAAAAAGAAACACAAACGTAGTTCTGAAGGGGGGACTGTGAAGTGAAAAATATTCGGTCCCAGCACCGGGATTCGAACCTCTGATTTTAAGTGAAACAGCCAGACGCCTAAACCACTCCGCTAAGGCGGCCACCTGGCCGAGAGACAAGTGATGTGCGCTCTCAACCCAGCTTGATGCCTGCACACACGCTGCTCTTTAGGGAAAATTTTATGGCGTCATCGTAGAATGCTCCAGTCTCAAAAATTCAGAAAAAATCAAACTATTTAAAAATGCGAGAAAACCCACACCTCAAAATAAAATTTTCCGAGATAGGGACACTCTGGATATTTTAACCCCCCGTTTTCTCCCCTTGAATTTGAGTGACAGTAACGGAAACTAAGGAAAAAGCCGCGGACTGTGCGGCGTACGGCGGACGGACGGAAAGATTTTTATTCGATAATTGTATTCTACGTCATGAAACATACACCATGAAATTTTGAGAGGAGGAGGGGGGGGGGGGGTATATAGAATTTTTTTTTCATGGTCGATTCCAAAGGTTCATTATTGAAAATAATAAACCAAAATGCAATGTCCGTATGCCGTATCATCGATAATATCTATATCAATTTTCGGTCTAAAACATTCGTTCTTTCGCACATAGGCTCCATTTGGGCCCTAATTGTGTCCCCTCTCGTTAGCCCGATCGGGCAACACCCAGGGGTGTTAAATGGGTGAAAAATGGGTGCAAAATTAGGTATCTTAAAGGTTTTAGTGAACTTATGCTTGTGAGGTAAACTTTCCATGATTATAGGGTGAGGAGGGAAAATATGAAGTTGATTTTTACTACTGAGTGAAGGACTGAGGTTCTAACGAATTTTTAACTCTCAAAATTCAATATTTTATGGGTCAAAAACCTGTGAAAATGACTGTAATAACCACAAATTTGTATAACAACACAGGAGGTAGTATCTTAATTAGGGAGTAGTATTTTAATTTTACAGTAACATTTAGTGGTATAAGGTCGAAAACACGAAAAAAATCGTAAAAGTGAAAAAACTCAGGAAAACAAGGGGCAAAAAATTTGCAAAAAATTGCAAACGCTTTGTTGCAAATGAGTTGAAGAATCGATCTTCTGTCGTGCCTTTCAAGTGTTAACACCCGTTTACCCTTTACCCCAAACAGGTTTAAACTATGGTGATGTATAGAATCACCACAGCTCGCGAGAAAATGCACAAAGAATTTAACTAATAGACTAATGTCTAATTTAACACCATAATTATATAATATATTACTACGGTGATCTATAAAATCCCCACAGCTCGCGGGAAAATGCACTAAGAATTTAACTAATAGACTAAATAATAGGGATTGAGTGAAAATCTATATATCCTGAGTGCGATCCAGAAATCCTGTTTCGTTGGGTGAGTACAACACCTCTTTCCTATTACATTTTGGGTTGGGTAGGGGAAGTAAGAAGACCGCAACCACCAAACAGAGAAAGTACCACATAGTAACCTTCCCTAAGGAATAATACTGTAAACTGACTCCCCCCCCCCCCCCCAATAATTAAATTAAATTTTGTTACTATCAAATTCCAAATGTTAGACCCCAGAACAGTACTTCCGTTTCAAGAACAATTCTTATTTACTTTATAATGTAACAATGAGCGTGAAGAAGAAGTTAAAGAATTGCGATATTTGAAACAGAGTGACAGGAAACTGGGAAACTGTAGGAGCCCATTCACCAAATGTGGGCTTGTTTCAGTGGAACATGTTTGCAACTCGTCCCAAATTTAGCGGGTGTCCCGGTTTAAGGTCTGCACTCCGGAACAAAATGATTTTCTTAAACGCGATATTCCCAGTTTTTTTTTGTTTAGTACATGTACCTATAACAAGTAATACAGTAGTACTGAGAACACGAGAAAATTACTCGAACCCCCGTTTTCTTATCATTTGATCTACTTGATTAGGGTAGTTAGGGAAAAACGTCTGCCAAGTCGGGTACAGTCTAGCTTCCTCACCTATGCTGTAACATGTACGTATATAATTACTTGGTGGGTCCATTCGGTAGACAGATGGAGAACTGAAGCGTGTGTTAAAACTGAGAGGTTCAAAAATGACAAAATAGTAGCATGGAATAGGATCAACGATAAGGTTAATAGGATTATTACAGGCATTCATATAAGTGTTTTGAATATTTGTGGTATCATACCACAAGAAGAGTACGTATTTCAACAGTTTTGAAGCAAGTTACAATACATTACAAGATTTTGTACTGAAATAAATTAGTGAAACTAATTAAAATTGAGAGAGAAATATCCAAATGTCGTTTCAAGTTCAGATCCAAATACATGTCATTTTCTAAGGTAGTTATAGGTTCTACTAGGATTTCACGTTTGCTCACGCGCAGAAAGTTACTGACTGTATCAATGACTTTAATATGGGACTGTCTGTGGCCCAAACCAATCTACCGTCAAAACCTCATCGCTTCACGACGATTTCTAGGGTAGTTGTGGGTTCTAGAAGGAGTTGTACTTTTTTCTGTACTTTTTAGCGAATTTTCGAAGAAAAGGAAGCTATTGTTCTCGGTCCAAAATTTTTAAAACTCGAATTTCCGAAAGATTTTTATACCAAAATCCGTTTCAGACCATCCTGAATTCACTGCCGAAAGACACCAAAAATTATATGTATATATATATATTTATATATTTATATATTTATATATATATTTATATATTTATATATATATTTATATATTTATATATATATTTATATATTTATATATGTATGTGTCATTCCAGACGATAACTCTAGAAAGAATTGAGATAAAACGTTCAAATTTGCACGAAAAATTTGTCTTGGCAATCGACAGGCTAAGTTCGAAGATGGGCAGAATCGGGTCACTCTAAGGGGGAGTTTTGGGGAGTTTTATGGGGGAAAAATTACCCATAAATTCCCAAAATGAAAAAGTCTGACAAGTGACACCTCATTTTAAAGGTTTTTGTACGCTGAACACGATGGTGAAATCAGAATTGCGATATCTCATTCCGTTCTCAAACTAGAGCACTTTGAAGATGAAGGAACGTGGTTATTTCTTGAGATGTTCTTCCTGGTTCGTCTGCTCTAATCTGATAACGGAATGGGATATCGCAATTCTGACTTCACCATCGTGTTCAGCGTTGGAAAATCTACAAACCGAGGTGTTACTCGGCAAAAAATGGAACAAAAAATTTGTTACGTAGGTATGCCCATAATATTTGATGCATACCGAATTAACCGAATAGCGTCATACTTGAATACCTATAATTACCCAATAAGTTTAAGATTGCCCATATTTGAATGGGATATCCCAAAGATCACATTTTATATAAAATCAGTTATTTCTTCGAAAATTCGCTCTTATAGCCATGCTGCATGACTGTGGTTTTTTAATGAATTTTATATGGGACCATCTGTGGCCAAACCCGCACCTACCCTCAGAATTTCAACTCATTACGACCAATATTTCGCATAGTTTTGCCTGGGACATTGACCACAGACAGAGAGACATAGAACCATATGTTCCTTGATGTCTTGTTCCTGATATCTTGTTCCTTGAAGTAAAACACGAGTGGAAATTTTCATTTTGGAGGAAATATTTTTTTTCATTTTAATTTTGCACACTGCTTTTTAAATCTAAACCTAATATTTGAGTTGAAAATGGTTTAGCAGAAGGAACCGCATGGGTTAATCCACTCCCAGTTTTTGAAAAATTAAAAGTTTTAACAGCGTTACGTCCATTCACATAGATCGTCAGAAGGAAACAGCGTGAGTAGATGAGAAGATAATGAGACCGGTTTCCATTTCAACTGTGGGGACTCTGAGCTTGTCTCCTACACTGCTTGTTTATAAATTCGTTTCGCCTTCTTCAGTCCCCTTCTCTTTCGCAAGTCTAGTCCTAACGAAGCTCCTTTGATCGAGACCGCTTGCAAGTCCAATTTTTTTTCCCACTCATGGAAAGTTTCCCATGTATCTAGAAAAGGTCTCTCACGCGGCAGCTTCACTGCTAATCCAGATCCGTCTATCCGAAGTAGCTCCAAAGTGGTCCGCACAGACGGAATCCGAAATTCCGAATTTCATTGCCAAATATACAATAACCTTAGACAGAACTTCAATAGACGAGTTCGATCTGTTCACATCGCCAGACTGGGTTTTCTAGCGATATGCAAATAAAACGTGTTGCACTAGTTGCTGTCCCCTTGTAGCGCCCAACCAACATATTCCCAAGAAACGTATGCGGAGTTTCTGACTCCAAATTCCCTATGGCCACTCCAAAAACCTCCAAGCTCAGGAGTCAAAAGCATAGTGGTTTTTCTGCCCTCTATGCACTTTTTGAGTCATCTTTAAACCGTTACTACCCACATGTACAGCGCGTCGAGAGTACCCAGTGGTATAACACACAAAAACGCGTTTTACAAGATATACCTACCACTACTCTTCCCAGCGTTCGACTGGAACATATGATAATGTATAGGTTGGGATGATAATAAAAATAATGCGTCTCGATCACACTCTTGGTATTTCACGCAGTCCTTCAAGTAGCCCGGAGGACGACGAGCTCTGCGGGAGGGCTTTTAATGATTGGCTGTCTTCACAAGGGCTCGGACACACGGATTCCGGTGAAGACGCATTCTCTTCCATGGCTACAATAGATTTCTGATCTGGAATCTCTTCTATTGGTGCGGGGGGAGTAGTTTCCCCCCTCGGGAAGCCTTCGAGTGGCGTATTTCCAGTTGGCGCCAGACGCCGAGTGAAGACGGTGGTTTCTCGCCCATCAGGATACCTGGGGCACGTTCCTAAAGACTTTCACTCTTCACTCTGCGCTCTTCAAATCCACACTCTGCACTTTGCAAACGAATTTCCGTTCCTAATGATCGCTCTTGTTTTGAAGAGGAAGAGTGAAATGCAAAGTGTAGAATTGTAGAGTTTTACCCTGTTTTGAACAGTTCCGTTCCTAAAGGTTATCTTTCGCAAAGTGCAAAGTGAAGAGTCTGCGTTTCAAATGAAGAGTTTACCACATTTTTGCAGAGTCCCAAATGACTCTGCGGTAGAATGACATACTTTTCAAATCGGTTTTTAGATTTTATTTCTTCATTAAGTTCAGTGTTTGGTAGTACCTACCAATAGAAAGAAGAGAATTCAGTATTTCGATTAGGTTTAAAGGTGGTCCAATTAGTGTGAGGGCAAGCATATTTAATAGCATCGAAGTTAACTCCACTGAGGCTATCAAAATACTCTACATTTGGGAGGAAGGAAAGGTTAGGAAGCGACAGGTTGTTGTTGTTAATGGATAAACAGTGACAACCTACCGAACTGTATATGGACATTTTCCGATACTTCTTCATCAGAGGATGATGATGATGATGTTGAAAATGCTCGACCCGACGGCTGCATTCATCGAGCACGACTTAATTTTGTCGCCAGCGACATAGCTTTTTCAGGGAGTCGTTTCGCCCTAACCAAATCTCAAGTAAGCTAACTTGTAGAAAGACGGAAGACTTGATGAAATCGGATTTCGAATAAAACGATCGGAACATCCAACGATAAACTGTAACAGTTATTGGTGGTTACTCCACAAAACGAAGGTTACTCTTCAGAACACTCTTCGTTTCATGTAGAAGTGCAGTGTGGGAGCTCGAAGCCTTTAGGAACAGAAAGTTCGCCTACTTTTCACAATTTGCAAAGTGAAGAGTACAAATGAAGACTTACAAAGTGAAAAGTTGAAGAGTCTTTAGGAATGGGCCCCTGATATACGGGCATAGTCTCGATTTCCCTCCAACAGTTCGACTTCCTCTACTTGAAACTTGGAACATCGGCTGAACTTCTTCAGCCATACCGGACCAGCAGTGCGATTCTGCAACTCGGTATGGCATCGTAACGACGATGAAATATCGTTAGCATAACAAAAAATATCGATGCCACTAAATACCGACGATTGGTATTCTGTAAGGGCTCAATAGCGTCAGCTATCGCTTAATTGTCGATAAATTGTCGTTGCGGGGTCGTTTGCATTTCGACGGCTCTAGACCCCCCCGTTATCCGTACCGAAAGCTTGTTATACCCAAAAAACTTGGCTTGACGTTGCTTTTCGGCGGTAGAAAGTTTTATGGTAAGTGTTTAACGTACCGGTAAGCATACCTACTTTTCTTTTGGCATGTTTTTTCAATTTTATTTGACGTAATAAGCCCAATCTAGGTAAACAGGTAGGTAAATTAGTAACTCAATAATTTATGGTAGTGATGTCATAAAAACATCGTAATAAATAACTTAAACGTTAAAATTACTTGATAGGTAGGTAGTTAGGAAGTTAGTGATATAGAAGACTTCTATAAGTGATAAATATAGTCTATTTCACTTTGGGTAGTTATCTACTTTTTAGAATCGCATTTCACCATATATGTATTATATATGTATTTTATAGTTGTTACCTGTATACCTACCGTATTTTTTCGTGCGCTTATGAATTGTGGATAATAATGTCAGGCATTATGACGCTCGAATTCCTTGCTTGGTAATTAAAATTCTGCAAGAAAGGGAACAGAGGTCCTCGGTTTGAAAGAAGAGTGCTACGAGATGGGCAAAATCCTTATTCCTTTGATTCCTGCATGTTCAGAAAAACCTTTAGGATAAGTCGACACTTGGCCATGAACCGAAATTTGACCATTGCTCCAATGCTCCAGATTGAATGGATTATCCCCTGAAATCCAGGTAGGTACATGCCTATCTAATTTTGCTGTAGATACCGATCTCCTACGTTTTCTTTAATAAATGCAAGTGACCTTAATAGGTTGTTAATTAATTAGAAAATATTGGATTTTGAAAATAACGTAAACGTAGGTAGTTATTCATTCACTTGTATATTTATCAGAATTTCCGAGTAGGTACCAATTATAAAACATACATTTCAACAAAATCATACATGAATTTGGCATACCTAATACATATTACATTTAAGCTAAAAACGGTAAAAACTTTATTAATACCTCAAGACGATACAACAAATTGAAATCAAAACCTATCCCAAGTGTCAAGTGATCCCAAACTGCAATTTTTGACTTCCAAGGTATGAGCATTTATTTCGGCCATCGAATGAATTCGGGGGATTCAAAACACAATCATTTGACTCCGGCGCACACTCTTCAATTCATTTCATCACTGCTAATCACCATGGAAACGGAATGAGTTCCAGTCGATTGCTCGCCCTAGACTCAGATTTCGTGATACAAGCTAACAAAGTCGGTATCTCATTCTGCAACGACAATTTGTTATTCAAGTTCGGTATCATAAGTTCCTGAATACCAATTTCGCTATCCGGGTGTCGTTACACGAGAGGGATAGCGACACCAACTCCATACCGACAATAAGGTAGCGAGTTGCAGAATCGCACTACAGCAGTGCGATTCTGCAACTCGGTATGGCATCGTAACGACCATGAAATATCGTTAGCATAACAAAAAATATCGATCCCACTAAATACCGACGATTGGTATTCTGTAAGTGCTCAATAGCGTCAGCTATCGCTTAATCGTCGATAAATTGTCGTTGCGGGGTCGTTTGCATTTCGACGGCTCTAGACCCCCCCGTTATCCGTACCGAAAGCTTGTTACACCCAAAAAACTTGGCTTGACGTTGCATTTCGGCGGTAGAAAGTTTTACGGTAAGTGTTTAACGTAACAGTAAGTGTATACCTACTTTTCTTTTGGCATGTTTTTTCAATTTTATTTGATGTAATAAGCCCAATGTAGGTACTTACCGTAGGTAACTAGGTAGGTAAATTAGTGGCTTAATAATTTATGGCAGTGATGTCATAAAACATCGTAATAAATAACTTAAAACGTTAAAATTACTTGATAGGTAGGTAGTTAGGAAGTTAGTGATATAGAAGACTTCTATAAGTGATATAGTCTATTTCACTTTGGGTAGTTATCTACTTTTTAGAATCGCATTTCACCATATATGTAGTTGTTCTACCTACCTACCGTATTTTTCGTGCGCTTATGAATTTTGGATAATAATGTCAGGCATTATGACCCTCGAATTCCTTGCTTGGGAATTGAAATTCTGCGAGAAAGGGAACAGAGGTATCGCCCTCGGTTTGAAAGAAGAGTGCTACGAGATGGGCAAAATCCTTATTCCCTTGAGAGAGAGAGAGAGAGAGAGAGAGAGAGAGAGAGAGAGATTGTTTATTCAGAAAAATAAGTAAATTTATACAAACATTTTTCTAGTTAGTAGGTACATACAATAATATTGTAGAGATAGGTAGGTTTTTTATTTAGGTAGACAACACTATTTCTAAGTTAAAAAGGGTAACTATCTTTCTGAACCCTTGAAGGCGATGCCTGTGTAAGGGCAATACTAAATTTGTATACATCCTTGTTGCGGAGTATTCCTTAATTTTTATAAATCAAACAATACAGTGGTTAATAGAAAAAATAAAATAGTTGTAGCAATGTTTGTAATACAGTTATTAGAAAACTGTGATTGCGATTAGGTGCTATTTCAGTTTGGTCTATATATAAATAATTTAGATTGTCTTTGTTTTGATCCAATAGCCATCTGTTAATTGTTGTATTCCACTTTATCGTGATTTTTAATACATCAATTTTGGTTTTTATTGTTTGGGGTATTTTATTAAAGATTCTTGGATTCTTGATCCCTGCATGTTCTGAAAAACCTTTAGGATAAGTCGAAACTTGGCCATGAACCGAAATTCGACCATTGCTCCAATGCACCAGATTGAATGGATTATCCCCTGAAGTCCAGGTACGTGCCTACCTAATTTTGCTGTTGATACCGATCCCCTACGTTTTCTTTAATAAATGCAAGTGACCTTAATAGGTTGTTAATTAATTTATTAGAAAATATAGGATTTTGAAAATAACGTAAACGTAGGTAGGTATTCATTCACTTGCATATTTATCAGAATTTCCGAGTAGGTACTAATTATAAAACATGAATTTCAACAAAATCATACATGAATTTATACAAATAAATTGGGCATAATACATATTTCATTTAAGCTAAAAACGGTAAAAACTTTATTAATACCAAAAGACGATACAGCAAATTGAAATCAAAACCTATCCCAAGTGTCAAGTGATCCCAAACTGCAATTTTAGACTTCCAAGGTATGGGCATTTATTTCGGCCACCGAGTGAATTCGGGGGATTCAAAACACGATCATTGACTCCGGCGCACACACACTCTTCAATTCACTTCATCACTGCTTATCACCATGGAAACGGAATGAGTTCCAGTCGATTGCTCGCCCTAGACTCAGATTTCGTGAGACAAGCTAACGACGTCGGTATCTCATTCTGCAACGACAATTTGTTATTCAAGTTCGATATCATAAGTTCCTGAATACCAATTTCGCTATCCGGGTGTCGTTACACGAGAGGGATAGCGAAACCCACTCCATACCGACAATAAGGTAGCGAGTTGCAGAATCGCACTACAGAGCTTAGCAACCAAGATGGTATGGAATCCCCCTGGTAGAGCGCCGTTGATGAGTCATTCGTGAGGGGTACTATAAGTAGACGTACAAAGGAGGGAACGAATGGAATGAAGAGATCCTGGCAAGATGTCCTCCCAGTGAGATAAGGGTAGTCCTTTCTCCTAGATGGCAAGCTCACCAGTTTTCCGTATAATGCCGTAAACCTTTCCACTTGCCCATCTCCTTGGGGGTTACAGGCAGCGGTTCGGCCGATATATCGTCAGAAACTCCTTCAAATGTTGAGACATGAGTGATTTGTCACAATCGGAATGTCTATAAGGGGGAGCACCAAATATGCTGAATAAAGCCAGACCAGATAAGCGTCTGAGGAATGCCGATAAACGTATAATATTCAGTAAACGTAATGAACTCATTCATTAGATTCTGGGTATGTAACAACTAATCAATTGAACGTTTACATGCTATAACTGTATGCCTACTGTACTCCAACAACCTCTGAATTAATATAACCAACGGTCTGTAGCCGATAAGCGCTAATCAGGTAAATGTACATTTCAAAAAGTCCGACAGTTGTTGAAGGAGTAGATGCAAGTTGATCAGATTTAGTACCAAATCAAGCACTGGAGCCGGCCCGGGAATTACAGTTTTATAAAAATGCGCGGGATTCAACAATTCGATCATTAATTCATTTGTTATTATTCATGAAGCATATATATAACGTTTTTTCAAGTCACAAGAGTACCTATCAACAAAATCCAAAACAGCAATCATTTTTCAAACGAAATAATATATCACAGAACAACCAACTCGACTTCACAGCCATCCGTGATTATAATCAGGTGATCCCTAGCAATGATATCTGGGCCGGATTCATACCGTTTCATTCACGATCATGTTGACGAAGCTTTTCGGTGCAAACGAACGGCTGGTCGTACAATGCTCCGGGTGGTCTCAAAAAACTCTTAAGTTCAAGATCAATTTAAAAACGCAAAAAAAACCACTCTTCTATTGAAATTTTTCGAGCTACGGAGTTATGAAAATTTCAACCCCCATTTTTCACCCCTTAGAGTAACGCAGAGCTTCGTGGACCAACTAGACCCCAAACGGGACCTACAAATCAAATTTCATTAATTTTGGTCCATGGTAACTAAGAAAAGTGCGAAGCACGGCGTATGGACAGAAATTTTTAATTCCATTTTCGGATTCTACGAACCCTAAAACAGAAACCATCAAATTTTGAGAGGGGGGGGAGTGGTGAGGGGAGGTTAACCTACCCACCAGCTTTCCACAAGCCACAACCGCAACAATCACAGCTGACTCAGTCCTACTTGAATCACTCCTCTAGCTACCCTCCATTTCAGGAGAGCACAGTGTTCTAGAGTCCCACTGACTTCCTATAACGACGTGTAGGGATGTAGATGACGGATTTGGAGTGATGAGGTCAAAAAAGCCACTCATATCTCAGAGTGACAGCGTGAGATAAAAATCCTGCATACTTGCATTTTCACTGGATGAGCAAAATACCTACCTACCAACGAGTTCCCACGCTCAACCTACAGTCGTCGTTACATAACACTCGAATCAGGCCTACCCCACAAGACAGCATTCCATCGTCTGATCCGATCCTTTCAGATGCAGAGACCAAAAATTCTTCCCTAAATCAACCCAAACCATACATGACGTAGACTTAAAGTTTTAGCATAAATCAAGTGCACATCATCTTTTGAATCCAATTCAATATACATCGAGGATCAACACCTTCCGACACCTACCTAAGTAAATGACGAACCGATTTTTGAAACTAAGCAGGGGAGTGTCAAATACAGCAACTTACTGGAGCTGCAGGAGTGCATCCGTTGGTGACGAGTTTCTTGCCATTCTTCACAGCGAGAACTGGGTCAGTTTTCGCAGACAATCCGTTGGTTTTGATGGATAGCGCAGCCCCAGCCGTCAGTTCGAGGCCTTTCATCGTCGAGCACATTACCACAAGTAAACAAGCGGGACCCGGGTACGAGAAACGAATCGAATCGAAGGAACTACACCAATTTCGATTGACGGTACTTGAATAAACAGACTACGAACCACCAAGGTCTGCACCACCGGCTCCGCCCAAGAGGAAATTCCCGCTGAACCCAAATCACTTCTCTCGCAAATACCGATGCAACGTATAAGAAAAACTGATTTTTTCTCAAAAAATGATATTTGGTGAAAGATAAGAAATTTTGGAGAACTTGGCTCGAAGTTACGAGAGGACCGTAGATAACGAGGGAGGTTACGGCGTTACGGTCGCCCGAATCCCGGATCGACCGAATCTAGGGGTTGACTGGATTCACGAAATCCAACATGCGGCTGGAAGCAAGGCTACCAACTGTGTCGAACTATTCTGTAGGTACGACTAGAACGCAAGTTATCAAACTCACAAAATAAATTCTACTACTTTACTGAACACTACCTTTAGTAAATTTTATACTGGTTCGCTTTTTCTGCACTCAACCGTTCGTGCATCGAGCATGAAGAACTGACATGAACTGAAGCTGCTCAGTTCAGGCAGCACGAACAGTGCTGCTGCAGTAAACTTAAACCATTTTGGTTTATTATTTTCAGTAGGTACCTAATGAACCTTTGGAATCGAGCACGAAAAAAAATTGTACCCCCCCCCCCCCCCCCCCAACCACAAAATTTGATGATTTACTGAAACGTACCTTTACGTTTCAAGGTACGTAGAATCCGATAATCTAATTTAAAAAAATCTGTCTTTCCGCCGCACTTTCTTATGAACCGAAATTAATGAAATTTGGTTTGTAGGTCCCGTTTGGGGTCTATGTAGTTGGTCCGCGAAGCTCGGCGTTACTGTTAGTCATTTCTAAGGAGTGAAAAATAGGGGTTGAAATTTTCAGAACGCCATAGCTCGAAAACTTTCAATAACAATGGTACGGTTTTTTTAACGTTTTTAAATTGATCTAGAATTTAAGAATTTTTTGAGACCACCCGGAGCATTATACGACCAGCCATTCGTTTGTACCGAAAAGCTTCATCAACATGATTGTGAATGAAACCGTATGAATCCGGCCCAGATACCATCGCTAGGAACACCTGATTATAATCACGGATGGCAGTATGAAGTCGAGTTGGTTGTTCTGTGATAAATTATTTCATTTGAAAAATGGCGGATGTTTTGGATTTTGTTGATAGGTACTCTTGTAACCTGTTGAACAAACGTTATATTATATGCTTCATGAATAACTAAAAATAATTAATGATTGAATTATTGAATCCCGCGCATTTTTATGAAACTGTAATTCCTCGGCCGGCTCCACTACTCGATTTAGGGCTTTCCTGGGGGGGAGCTCGAGGGTAGGTATTGTCCACAGAAAACAGTTATCTACGCAGAAGGGGGGCATCTATACAGGTAAATAATAAACAGTTGTGTAATAATTTGCAGCGTTTTTTTATACTGTGCCCCTAGGGAGAAAGGGGCAACCCAATGGAAGCGGACGATCAGGAAATGGGCTAGTGACACATCCAAATGGGCAATCGTGGATTTTGGATATATAATCAAAATAAATAATAAAATCCAAATGCGTGGGTTAAAAAATCCCACATTTGTTCGTTATACCTTGTTTATTCTCACTCAAGGTCCGAAATTGAGATTTGTGAATCAGGATTAGATTTTGCTGGTGGTCAAGAGCTCTTCGAATATGTAAATACAAAAAATCAATCGTGAAACTGTATTTATAAATAGTACCTAGGCTAGTCAGGGAATGACTGGCTGGATCGGGCAGTCTCATTTACATACATGAATACAAGGGCTACATGAATACAAGCAAGAAATCGTGCAAAGAACCTCTTTTGTTTCTCGTAGGACCAGCGTTTATGTCGCTTAACAAAATAACCTTTCATCAACTCAATGATGGCTTTTGGGAAGATCCTTGAAAATGATGATTTATGCTTAGGTACTCGCCCTTTGAGTTTCAAACCTTCCTGAACAAAGATTCCGTCTTCTGTATATCCCCAAATACCTGCAGCGCGGATGGTCTTCATTATGTTGAGTCTAAATCCAGAACTTTGAACTAGGTACAGAGGTCCTACTTCAGAATACCTAACTATCATTCGGGTTCTTAGGTCTAAAAAAGTTCAAGTCTCAATATAGAACAAGTCCCAGGTCTCTCCACTTCCTGGTGAGCCCCAGGTAAATACTATATATATAGGGGAGGTAAATAAATACCTTGTAGTGGAGCAGTTTAATTTTTCGGTAATTTGGTAAACATCTATTACTAGGTTTCAACATCCTGGCCAATACAGAATTCAGCGGAGAGGTTGGCAACGCTACTTGAATCGAATGGAAACGGTCGAGCGGGAGGTGGCAGAAATACTCGATAATCGAACTCTTGATTCTTCCTTTCTGTGGGGGAAGAAAACATCAACGACCTCCTATTCCTGTAAAATCCAGCCCAGAAACTAAAATCACAAATTTTCGTCACCCAAAACAAATTCAGGCGGCTAATTGCTTTAATCAATATCAAAAATGAACTTATAGATCAAACGCCAGTTCAGGAATAATAATTTATTGGAATAGGTACTGACCACAGATGGCAGGTCGTGCTATCTATCGACAATTGTTGGAGGCTCGCGGCACATCGTAGAGTGCTCATCACAGAACTACGCAACTCATAGAAATGCCACTGCACCTCCAGCAATCAGGATCAGAATGGTTGATATACCTACATTGTTAATTATTAATTAATGGGTAGGTATCAAAAACTTAGCGAAGTATTCGATTGTTCATTATAAAGCAGTTCTCATAGGAATCAATAATCTGCAAACATTTTTATCTGTGCATGGCACATGTAACCTACAAGTAGGTAGATAATATTAGGAACTTCCTGTAGGTACATTGTACATTACCCTCATGTACAAAACAATACCTAATATGTTACTTCTTTTATTTATTATTTTGAACAATGGACCTTTAGAATCGAGCATGAAACA
The DNA here is from genome assembly GCA_954871275.1 of Leptopterna dolabrata. Lineage (NCBI taxonomy): Eukaryota > Metazoa > Arthropoda > Insecta > Hemiptera > Miridae > Leptopterna > Leptopterna dolabrata. Next base: position 40,045,529 of record OX940979.1, on the reverse strand, counting down.
AAACAAATTGTTCAACCTCCCTTCAAATTTTGATGGTTTCCGTTTCAAGGCACGTAGAATGCGATAATCGAATGAAAAAAATGCTGCAATTATTACACAACGGTTTATTATTTGACTGTATAGATGCCCCTTCTGCGTAGATCACTGTTTTCTGTGGTCAATACCTACCCTCCCTACCCTCGTGTTCCACCCAGGAACCCCTAAATCGAGTACTGGAGCCAGCCGGGCAATCAAAATTTCAGGAAACAAAGTTTTTTCAAAGTTTAAAAAAAAATCACGGAAATACACAAAAGCAAAATCCGAGGTACTCGATTTCTCACGAATTAATGGCCCGATTTCGGTCATATTAGGTTGGTAGTTGGGGTGTGGGTCTGATGGTCTCCTGTGAATTTTATAACAATCGGATCCTTTATATGGCCACTGCGCATGCGCAACACAAAATCCGAGGTAAGTACTTACTCAGTTTCTCACAAACACAAATCAATGGCCAGTGACTACCGAACTGTATTATTTGCGCTGGATGAGCATCAGAATTTATGGAAGCAGAAAGGTATTGAAACTTTCTGTGCGGTGAGCACAGAGGAGGTAGGTATATAACATAATTGGTACGCTGAGTGGTGGGTCGAGCCCAGAATTCGATGGAATCACAGTAGAAATTATTTTTTTTAAATTAAGAAATTGGTATCTGACGTATTTGGCAAATACTAGTTTTGCTGAAGGCGTACTCCCTAAAACCTAAAAAACAGCAGTGATAACTCCTTTCTTCAAAGCAGGTAACCCGAAATTGTTCACCAGTTACTAACCAATATTGCTTCTTTCAAAAATCTCAAAAATACCTAATACAAAAGTTGCTAAAGGTGTCATCAATTCATCGAATTTCATTTCACACCTTATGTGGTAAGCCATCTTGCAATGTGGAGTGAACAAAAAATAAACCATTAATTAGCTTACCACCTATTTATTTAACACAAAGCTTTTCAGCTAGCTCATTCAGCCTACCTGATGATGCTCAGAAGTTGAGCGAAAAGCTTTGTGTTAAATAAATTTGGGGTAAGTTAAAGGTTTATTTTTTGTTTATTCCACACCGCTAAAGGTGTATGCAGTATAAAGATTCTGAGCGGTCGTCAGCATAGTTTCCAGGCTGACAAAAGTACGCAAGATGCCATTGTTCACTAACCTATTTGAAAGCATTGCAAAAATGTTTGATAAAGGTATAAAATCATTGATTGTTTTCAAAGACCTGTCAAAAGCCTTTGACAAGTGTGGTGGTTTGAAAGAGTATGAGGTAGTGGTGAGGTGTGGAGATGAGAGTGAGAGTGATGGAGGAGAAGGTGATGGATCTAGCGCCTCTGGTTAACACCTTTAGCAAAAGCCAGTGAGGTTTCCACCCGTTAGAGGGTTTTGCCCAGTGGTTGCCACTCTGGTAGGTTATCACCTTACCGGTTCCACCAGTCTGGGATATTTTAGGTAAAAGATAAGGAGGCGTGAGCGGAGAGAGAGAGAAGTCATAGACTTGAGGTTTGAGCGTAGAATGAAGAAACGGGCGAGAACGGCGGATTTTCATATGGCCCTTACCACTCTCCCCCAGTCCCTTGGCGGTCGTTTCCAACCATTAAGGGATGGGAGAAGAGAGTGGGGTTTCTGCCTGCGGCCGATCACGTACGCCACTTCACTCGTCTGGTTTATTTGTACAGTCTTAAGGTGAAATATAAAGTGATGTTCTGGGAGGATATCACGACAACAAGATATCACATTCAACATTTGTGGAATTTCTGCAAAAATTAAATTTTCATCCAACCTTTATACATTGCCTTTGGGGCTATCTCAGCAACCGAGAACAGGTGGTAAAAATGGAGGGCCAACTCAGTGATCCGACCTAAATAGCAGGTATGAGGTACTGGGTATCTATCCACAGGGTAGTGTACTGGGTCCGATTTGTTTTTAAAACTTATACAGCAGAATTCGCATAGTACAAAGGTGGTTAGAGGAATAAGTCGGAGATAAACATAGAAGCAGTCAGGTGCCGATACTCTGTAAACACACAGGGAAGGTTGGTCATAGTTATCAGTTTTTGAGTTTTTTGGTGGAAGGGGGGGGGGGGGGGTCAATATTCGACAAAATAGGTAAAAATTGTTGAAATCTCCGAAAATTTATATATCCACCAAAAGTGGTATCGAATGATGACCAGAAACAGAAGATAACTATCGGTTTTAATAAAAATTTCTTAAAATAATAATTACTTAATCAAAAGTAGGTCAATTTTGTGGGTCACAATTTCATACGCACGAAATGTATACTTACATTATATACTGTATACACAATGCATATACCTATACAGTAGAAGTCACTTATGTTACAGATATGTAAAAAAAACGGAGTTATAATATAACAAAGTCTATTTCCACGAAAACAATGAATACAAAGTTAAATCGATTTCGACGGTTAGGTCATCATCAGTAACAAACATGAACTGAAGGTACATCATGTTTGTTACTGATGATGACCTAACCGTCGAAATCGACTTAACTTTGTATTCATTGTTTTCGTGGAAATAGACTTTGTTATATTATAACTCCGTTTTTTATTAAAATGGGTTTCCACAACTTCGTCGCGAGTGATTTAATTCGTTACAGATATGTCACGTATAGTGATTGTTTCCAGCAGTCCTAATTCGATCACTATAAGTGACTTCTACTGTATATGCATATGATAAGGATATTTTCAATGAAGACGTAGATGGGGAGATTGTAGGGTTTGCGGACGACATAGCTCTTTTGGTGACGGGTCAAACCTGGGACCGAAAGAACCTGGGACGGGTAGTTAAACCGAAAGAAATCTTACTGTTCTTCAGAAATTGTTCATTAGTAAAAGTCTAATACCTCACTCAGAAAAAACGAAATTATCACATTTGCCTCAAGATTATCATCGTGCTAGTAGCTAGGTTTACATGATGGGTGGGGAGGGGGGGATCAGGTATGGCAATCCGGAACGGCAACGTGTTTGCCAGAATTTTTTCCACAAAGACGTTCACATGGTAGTACGGAGCTGAAATCCGTGATGGGAATCATAACCAATCAGATGTCGAATTACAATATGGCGCGAAAAACCAAGCGGGAAAGGTGTGCGCAGATCTGGCAAGTTTCGGGCGGCGGAAAATAGACTGTTTTTGTTCTTCCCGTGATCTTTACCTATCTACGTTCAACTGTGGGACTGATACGCCATGATGATACGGTAAGGTGGGCCAATGAGCTTCAAGCATTCTCTACATGTATAGCATAGTTCTTCCCATGTACGAGAAGAAGTAGACAGTTTTTGCACTTCCAGTCATCTTTTCACGTTCAACCCCAGAAATGCCGGTATGGGAAGACGGACCAATGAGCTTGAAACATTCTCTTCCCTCAAGGCGCAGTTCTTCGTGTACACAGGAAGAGCTACTTCTTCTCGTACACAGGAAGAACTATGCGTATATGCGTAGAGAATGCTTGAAGCTCATTGGTCCGTCTTCCCTAATCATCTTGGCGTATCAGTCCCACGATTGAACGTGTAAAGATCACGGGAAGAACGAAAACAGTCTATTAGCTCTTCCCGTGTACAAAGAACTACATGCTACGGGAAGATAATACTTCAAGCTCACTGGTCCATCTTCTCGTATCAGCTTTTCCCCGGTTGAGCGTGTAAAGATGACAGGAAGTACAAAAACTATCCAATACCTGGAGATTTTGATATAGGTAGTATCGATGTGCTGCGTTTTGTGTTGGCCGGTTGCACTGCAGAACGATTTGCCTGATGACGTAGGTACCTGAGGTTATGCCTATAGGATGTTTTTAATAGGGGAAATCCCTAGGGTCGAAAACTCTGCAAGATCAGGAGATCGAATTACCCTGCCCAGAATGAGCACAGCGTTGGGAATGCGTAGGCACATGCATTCAACAGGTTAGGCAACTACCTGTGAAACTCGTAATGCAGCAACTATCTCTAGAAAAATTAAAAGGAGTTAAAACGCTGCAAAGTCCTTGTCACATGGGTTTATTATTCTATTAGACGTAACTACAGAAATGTGGGATGTTCATTTATTGTGCAATAATTGAAATAGCTATTTTTGATGGTTTCTACCAATTATGGCCCGCAAAAACACGAATTAGGCTCCTGTTTTTGACTTCTGATAATTGATAGTGCCATTTAATTGTCTTGATTAACACGTTAATACTAGTTCTAGTGCTGTTTTAAAAATTTGTGGTGATTTCAGACCATTTCCGAGGTTTTTGACTCATTAAAAATTAATTTTGGGAGCTGAACATTCGTTAGAACCTTCGCTCGTTGGCCAAAATCCCATTCCGGTCTGCCCGCCCTAAAAAACACGGAAAACGATACCTCACAAGCTTATAATACTAGAACACCAAAAAAACTCTATTTTTTCATCCGTAACACCCAGTATATTTATTTATTTACGTATGTATATTACTGTCATCCCCGTACACCTAGTACATGCTGATCGGGCTGCAAAGTTTCGGGACACAACTAGGGCCCAAATGGAGCCTGTGTGCGAAAGAACGAGTTTTTTATACCGAAAATAAAATAGATATGGATTATACGGCGGACGGCATACGGACAATACATTTTTGGAATCTACGCAACTTGAAAAGTTTTTAAAAAAAGTTGAGGGAGTGTTAAAATTTTTTGTTGTTGAGCAAATAGATAGGTGTATTATTCACAGAATAATAATAATATAATAAACCATCTAAGTATTATTCCTGATCGACCCTCCAAGTTTGAACTCATTTCCACCATGTTTAAGGTAGTTATAGGCGTTTCGTGTATTTCACTTTTGCGCATGCGCAGACGAAAGTTACAGTACTTTTTCAATGATTTTGGTGTGGGACCATCTGTGACCCAACCCGCACCTACCATTCAAATTTCAGCCCATTTCGACTATTATTTCGGGTAGTCGAGGTACAAGGAATTGACCTCAGACAGACAGACACCAGGAGGAACCATACATATTCCTTGATGTTTGAAACGCAAAATGGTAGAAGAAATTATCATTTTGGAGGGCATAATTTTTTTTTTTTAACTCATTACGGATCCAAGGCACCAATTGTTTTTTTCTAATGTTTATTTGTGTTAACCCAATTTGGATGTCACAATATAGGTATTTCTCCAGTGAGTTAGTAAGTCTTGAGCTACAACTGTTTTTTGTTCAACGAATTTAACCGGCTCGTGAAAAAAATGTTGGAGTTATTCCTATGGTAGGTACTTGAATTATGTTGTTCGAAAATTCAAAAATGAAACAAAAAAAAAACCAGTCATGCAGCATGACTTAATGAGCGAATTTTCAAAGAAATATTCGAATTAATGGCTATGGTTTTGAATAAAGGAAAACTTCGGTCTAAAATTTGGTTTTCTATGTATATTCTCTTCGTATTTATTTTAATTTGTACGTTTTGTCCATCCTGATTCTACCGTTTGTTATGAGTAGGTAGATTCCTTGTTCCTTCTGAATGGCCTTTCCTCTTGACTACGATTTCAGGCCTGGTATCTAAAACCAGTTCAAGATTTGCTCTACTAGGTAGGTAGATCCTTCCTTCTTCATTGATATTATTTTTATCATGTTAAGTACCTACCTACCTTTGAATATCAAATATTCGTATGATACTGATAATAAATTGATAAGATACCTACCTAACCTTCTTCCTCCTACTGTTAGTACCTAAATTGAATAATTTGAAATAGATTTTTTCTTTCGTCTTCCTTCTAGTAATACGTGGGCCGGTACTTGTCTATCTATGAAGGTATCATAACAATTATATGTCAAATGGGAAATTCAAGGAGTTGTACTAATCGTTTGCCTCCCCCTTTTTTGCTTCGAACTCTCGTCTTCAATTAATACTTCTCACATTTTTCAATCTGACCACTCTAAGGTGGTGGGGGGGGGGGGGAGTAAGAGTTTAAAGATTATCCTAGTTTTGGGTAATTTTTGCGCACTTTAAATGCTCTAATTTAAGAACGGATTTAGATATCTAAAATCCGATTTCACCATCGTGTTCAGCGTGCAAAAACCTTTAAAATGAGGGGTCACTTGTTAGAAAATAACATTTTGGGGATTTTTGGGTAATTTTTGCGCACTTTAAATGCTCTAATTTGAGAACGGATCAAGATATCTAAAATCCGATTCCACCATCGTGTTCAGCGTGCAAAAACATTTGAAATGAGGGGTCACTTGTTGGAAAATAACATTTTGGGGATTTTTGGGTAATTTTTGCGCACTTTAAATGCGCCAAAACCCTCCTTAGAGTAGGCCAATTTCGCCCATCTTCGAACTTAGCCTTTCGATTGCCAAGATAGATTTTTTGTGCCAATTTGAGCTGTTTATCTCAATTCTATCGAGAGTTATCGTCTGGAGTGACACATATATAAATAAATATATATATATATACATATAAAAAAGTGTTAAATTTCAGGAATCGTTTTAGAATGGTCTGAAACGGATTTCTATGAAGAAAATTTCCAAAAATTTATATTATTTAAATTTCGAAGCCATTGCAATAGCTTCATTTTCTTTGAAAATTCGCTAATAATTATCCTCCCTAAGAAATTTGTGGCGAAGGCGGGAAGAAGCTGGCGCCTGCGCATTGGACGGGCGTGGGCTGCGCTGCAGGGTGCTGTGGATACTGTACTTCTGCATTGTAGTATCCACCCGAGGGAGGCGGTGGAGAGGGACGGCGCGGAGGAGGCGAGCAGCTGTCAAGTCGAACCGACCCCTCCATAGGCCGCGAGGTGTTGCCCGAGCGCGTATCCCAAAGCCGTCGCTTCCTCACGTCCGAAAACTCCCCCCCGTTTTCTTCCGAATCACTTCCCGGCGCCGTCGCGTTTTTTCGGTGATTTCCCCCGATCACAAGTGATTTCCCCGTCGCCGCCGCTGGGATCTTCCTGATCGTCCATCGCCCACCCGCCCCGCCGCGACACGTCATGGAGACCACAGGAGGGCCGTCCGAAGATTTCCCGGTTGACCTCGCTAAGGGCGTTTCTTCCCATCCGTTGTCCGCAGAGTCTAAAGGTGATATCGGCATCACGGAAACGGACCTTCTGGGCTACGACCCGGCCGCACCCTCTCACGGACTCTCAGAAACCGCTTCCAAAGAAACAAACCGCTTCCTCGACGAACTTATGTCCGATGCGATGAATATTGTTCCTAATTTGGCTCCGAACAAGGATGAAAATGAAAGTAAAAGCGTTGATAGTAAGAAATTGATCGATGATTTTGATTTTGGGTTTGAAAAACCCCTTCCGCCAGAGCCGTTGGGGGCAACAAGTGATTTTTTGAAGTCTGAAACTGGGTTGTTGAACGATGACTTGATGAAGCCGGCGCCAGTGGCGCCGAAAGATGACTTCCTGTCGGCGCCTGAGCCGCCCCAGGACAAGAGCCGGACGCCTTCGCCCGCTCCCAGGGAGGAGACGCCGTCACCGGTGCCGCCTCCGGTTCCGAAACACCAACAATTGAGAGACGAGTCGCCCGAGCCCTACGAGCCGACTCAGACGCCCGAACCCGATTCCGAATTCAAACCTGTGGAAGAGGCGCCTCCGAGGGAGCCGACGCCGCCTCCGACCCGTCCCAGGGAGCCGACGCCGCCGCCGGTCCGTCCCAGGGAGCCGACGCCGCCACCAAGGGAGCCAACGCCACCACCCAGGGAGCCGACGCCGACGCCACCCCAGAAACCCGTCGAACCGCCGCCTCCGACCCCCAAACCCACCAAGAAATTGTCGACTGAAGACATCGGAGCCAAAGACATCAGAAGCAAACTCAGTGAGTACCAATTTGATTTCCGAAATTCAACAAAAATAATAAATCAATGTTCACGTCATGCAGTATGGCCATATGAGTCAATTTCCAAACTTTGTGGTTTTAATTGATTTTTGACCCCCAAAAACTTAAAAGTGGCTGAGAAAACAATATTTTGAACTAATTATCAAGCCTCGAGACACCTTCCTATACTGTTTATGGTACATTTCAATCAATTTTTGTTAATTTCAAATTTTTTCCGACTTTTCTCAGTGAATTTTGACTCGCAAAAACTAGTTTTACCCACTTCTTGCAACAACAAAATTCATGGCCATTGAAACAATATTATTTTCTGTCTAAAGGGACCAGCTATTTTCACCAAATTTTGCCCTATAAAAACCAACTGTTTGTTCTCGAAATCTTCAAATTCATGTTACCAGAAAAGTTGCAGTCATGCAGCGTGGCTATAAGAGTGAATTCTCAAAGAAAAAAATAGCGAGAAACCATACCACTTCGTAAAATCATATAATGTTTCGTGATTTTAACCATTTTTGACCCCTATAAAGTCTAATTGACACGTACTCATTTTTGAAAAAAAAAAAAAAAACTTATCGAAATAGTCGCTCCTTCATGAATCACCATCCTACCCAACGTCATTTTCTTGAAAATTCGCTTAAAAAAATATGGAAAAGATATTTTTCAAAAATGCATGTACTTATTAAGTAAAATTGCAGACCCATTGCAATTGCGAATCATCTTGAAAAAATTACCTGTCTCTTTCTCGCATAAGTTTGATGAACAGCTTATGACCTGAAATCCATTTCAAACTTCGCAGAATACCTAACTGCCGTCTCCATTTGGAACGTGCATTTTTAAATTTTGTTTTCTAGTTTGTGTCTCCATAGGTACTCAATGTGGAATTTTCGTCAACACCTCTTTTTTTTGGGGGGGGGGGGGGGGGGGGGGGTATTAAGAACTCTTGGAAAAATGGAAGTGTGAAGCCAGTTTTCAAAAATAAGCGATATTTTGTAAATGAGGGTGGCTGAATGTATAAATGCGAAAAGAATTTGACATCTGATTGGCTGTTGGCTCAAGGAGACGGAGTGAAGCTTCGAAGGCGGGGACATACGTAGATCATCACTTCAGTAATATCACTTCAGTTTCATAGACCTATAAATAAATAATATATACTAGTCTATGTCTATAAATTGAGTGATTACGTTATTTCTCAGTGAATTTCTTTTTCTGCTATGAATTGAAGAACAAATGCCCGTTTCCATAACACCAAGAAATCAATATTTCAATATAAGTTGTAATACAACATTTTATGTAATTATAGAAGACCGCGTACCTATTTAATTTTGATAGGATTACGTTGAAACAGATGTTAGAGCACATGTACCATTTTGATAGGTATTCAGTTTTACCTAAAACCGATTAATAATTAACCTGTATACCTATTATTATTATTTGTTGTAATGTACAGACCGCTGTACGATTATCTTCTATCGATCGATAGGATTATCTTAGTTATAACGCTTCATGCATGTTTCTGCAAACAGGTCTGATAAATATGTCAAAAGTATCGATTTGGATTGTATTATATTGGATTATATTTGGATTATATGATATTGATATTGGTATTCAACGTCGACCCAAAAAAGGCATTCGCGGCTTCGCTCATATCGATCGGGATTTTCTTGTCCTATTGCAGTTCTTAGTCACCAAGAGTGACTCAACGCCAACTCAACACCGCGGCAGAGGAATTTCGCCGCGGATCACTTCGCGAAAGGGAAACCAGACCTCATGTCAGCTAGGGATAGGGATGGGTGTCGATAATGTGGGAGCAATATTCAGCAGTCAGCTGTGAGGCCGTTCAGTATTCAGATTTGTGTCCATCAGCCATCATTCGGGACCTTTTGGAAGTGACATTGAGTCATCTTTGAGAGCCAGTTGGGAGTAATGTTCAGCAGTCAGCTGTGAGGCCCTTGGGGGGGGGGGGGGTGTCATTCAATATGCGAATTTATGTTCATCAGCCATCTTTCTGGACCTTTTGGAAGTGGCACTGAGTCATCTTTGAGGGTCACTTGGCAGTAATGTTAGGAGTCAGCTATGAGGCCGTTCGGGAGTGTGGTTCAGCAGTCAGCTGTGGAGTCATCTAGGAGTAATGTTCAGCAGTCAGCTGTGAAGCCGTTTGGGAATAATGTTCTGCAGTCAGCTGTGGATTTATTTATGAGTACCTACCTAATGTTTAGCAGGCAGCTGCGGGGCCGTTCAGGGGATATCATTCAGTATTCTGATTTGTGTTCATCAGCCATCTTTCGGGACCTTTTGAAAGTGACCCTGAGTCATCTTTGAGGGCCAGTTGGGAGTAAAATTCAGCAGTCAGCTGTGGATCCATTTACGAGTAATGTTCAGCAGTCAGCTATGAGGCCGTTCAGGGGGTATCATTCAGTATTCATATTTGTGTTCATCAGCCATCTTTCGGGACCTTCTGGAAGTGACACTGAGTCATCTGTGATGGCCACTTGGGAGTAATATTCAGCAGTAAGCTGTGGAGCCATTTCTGAGTGATGTTAAGCAGTCAGCTGTTGAGGGCGTTTGGGAGTAATGTCCAGCAGTCAGCTGTGAGGCCAGTTGGTGTATCATTCAGAATTCAGATGCTTATTCATCAGACATCTTTCGGGACTTTCGGGAAGTGGCACTAAGTCATCTTTGAGGGCCACTTGGGAGTAATATTCTGCAGTCAGCTGTGGAGCCATTTACGAGTAATGTTCAGCAGTCAGCTGTCAGGCCGTTCGGGAGTAATGTTCAGCAGTCAGTTGTGAGGCCGTTTGGTGCATCATTAGAACTCGGATACGTATTCATCAGCCATCTTTCGGAACTTTTTGGAAGTGACACTAGGTAATCTTTGGTGGCCACTTAGGATTAATAGTCAGTGGCTAGCTGTGGAACCATTTATGAGTGATGTTCAACATTCAGGTGTAGGGACATGTAGAAGTAATCAGCAGTCAGCTGTGAGGCCTTCGGGAGTGATGTTCAGCAGTTAGCTGTGGAGATATGCAGGTTCTTCAGTCAGCTGTCAGGCCGTGCAGGGGGTATTATTCAGTATACAGATTTGTGTTCATCAGCCATCTTTTGGGACCTTTGGAAGTGGCACTAAGTCATCTTTGAGGGCCACTTAGGATTAATGGTCAGTGGCTAGCTGTGGAGCCATTTATGAGTGATGTTCAACAGTCAGCTGTGGGGACATGCAGGAGTGATCAGCTGTCAGCTTTGAGGCCGTTCAGGAGTGATGTGCAGCAGTTAGCTGTGGGGACCATGCAGGACTAATGTTCAACAGTCAGCTATGGGGACATGTAGGAGCAATGTTCTTCAGTCAGCTGTCAGGCCGTTCAGTGGGTATTATTCAGTATTCAGATTTTTGGTCATCCGCCATCTATCGGGACCTTTCGGAAGTGACACTAAGTCATATTTGAGGGCCACTTGGGAGTAATGTTCAGCCGTCAGCTGTGGGGCCGTTCGGGAGTAATTTTGAGCAGTCAGCTGTGGAGCCATTTACGAGTAATGTTCAACAGTCAGCTGTGGAGACATGTAGGATTAGTATTCAGCGGTCAGCTGTGAGGCCGTTTGGTTTATCATTCAGTATTCAAATTCGTATTCATCAGCCATCTTTTGGGACTTTTTGGAAGTTAAACTAAGTCATATTTGAGGGCCACTTAAGAGTAATGTTCAGCGGTCATCTGTGGAGTCATCTGGGAGTAGTGTTCAACAGTCAACTATGGGGACATGTAGGAGTATTGTTTAACTGTTAGCTCTTGGGACATGTAGGAGTAATATTCAGCAGTCAGCAATGGAGACATTGAGGAGTAATGTTCAGCAGTCCGCTGTGAGGCTGTTCAGGAGTAACGTTCAGCAGTCAGCTGTTGGGACATTGAGGAATAATGTTCAGCAGGCAGCAGCTGGGACATTGAGGAATAATGTTCAGCAGTCAGCTGTGAGGACGTTTGGTGTATCATTCAGTATTCTAACTTGTGTTCATCAGCCATCTTTTGGGACTTTTTGGAAGTTCCACTAAGTCATATTTGGGGGCCACTTAGGAGTATTGTTCTGCGGTCATCTGTGGAGCCATCTGGGAGTAGTGTTCAACAGTCAGCTGTGGGGACATGTAGGTGTAATGTTCAGCAGTCAGCTGTTGGGACATGTAGGAGTAATGTTCAGCAGTCAACTATGGAGGCATTGAGGAGTAATGTTCTGCAGTCAGCTGTGAGGCTGTTCAGGATTAATGCTCAGCAGTCAGCTGTGGGGACATAGGGAGAAATGTTAAGCTGTCAGCTGTGAGGCAGTTTGGTGTATAATTCAGTATTCAAATTCCTATTCATCAGCCATCTTTTGGGACTTCTTGGAAGTTACATTACGTCATATTTGAGGGCCACTTAGGAGTAATATTCAGCGGTCATCTGTGGAGCCATTTAGGAGTAATATTCAACAGTCAGCTGTGAGGCTGTTCAGGAGTAATGTTGAGCAGTCAGCTGTTGGCACATTGAGGAATAATATTCAGCAGGAAGCTGTTGGGACCTTGAGGAATAATGTTCAACAATCAGCTGTGAGGCTCTTCGGGACTGTCATTCAGTATTCAGATGCGTGTTCATAATCATTTTTCGGGACCTTTTGAGATTCAAACTCGGCAGTCATTTTGAGGGATTTACGAGTAATAATCCTCAGTCGGCAGTGGGGCCGTTTGGGAGTGACGTTCAGTGGTCAGCTGTGAGGCTGTTCGGGAGTATTATTCAGTGTTCAGATTCGTCAATTCTGGAGAAATATTCAGCAGCCCTTCCGGAAGTGACAACCAGCTGTAGCCTGTGCATTCGGGAGGCTAGATTATGCAGTTTGCAACAATTTTTGGGTGACATTCCTCAGTCAGCTGTCTGATTATTTCATATGCTAAGCAGCTTTCACGATGGGATTGCATGGTTTCCTACGTTTTTACCATAATTTATTGCCATTATTCTTTGTCCAGATCTTTGGTCAAGATGTGGACCCAAACTTTCTAATGCTTCCTCCGCTTCGCCTTTACACTTCGGTATTTACCTGTAATTACTCGATACTTACCGGTGTAGTTCAGCAGTTTTCTACAGGTATCGATACTCGAGTGTCCACTTACGGATATTCGATTCATGTGCTCGGTGCAGTACCATCGACAGCGTGTGACATTTGCCCGGGCCCCTTAATTTCCACGATATTCGGTGAGTCCACCCGAGCTGGCGTCCCCCACCCCTCGGCTTCACACCCCCTCCCCCTCGGTCTATTGATTTCCTTCGTGCATTCACCTCCGTCTCATCTCCTCGAAGCCTCCTGTTATCGCACTTATTTTCCAAAAGAAATTCCTCCCCGAATTTCCTAGGAATGTTCCGGTAGACCAGTTATTGGAGGTATCCGTCTGGTGCAAAAGGTGGTATGGAAGCTTTCATTTTTTTTCAACTTTTATTATGGATGAAACATGTGAAAACGAAAATGCTAACACGGGCGACCTTGGGACAACTTTTATCAGCCAAAATAACCTCGAAATTTCGGCAGTTTTTTCAGTTCTTGGCTTACCTACTACCTCTGAAGGATTCACCTTACAGAAAATATAACTCAAACCCAGTTCAAAAAGCATTAAATTCTGCGTCGAATAACCTGCTTAACATCAAATTTGGTTAAGCGGGTAAGAATGGGAGTCAAAATTAGGCAGACTTTTCCATTTTGACAGAAAAGTGCATTATACTCAGTTTCACACGCCTTTAAATAATAAGCGGTTATTCCACATGAAAAATGTCATACAAATAAAGTTGAAGAGCATCAAATTCTGCATTCAAAGCACCCCTCATTTTACTGAAATATTCAGTTTGTAATTTTAACGAATTGAAATTTAAAATGGCATTTTTTATTACAAATAGGGGTGCTCTGAACAAAGAATTTGGTGCTTTAAAACTTCAATTATATGACATTTTTCATTCGGAACAACCGTTTTTTAATTACCTACCATCATGTGAAAAAACCGCAAAATTTTGGCTTTTTCCAAAGCCCAAAACTGAAAAATGTGCCAACATTTTGAGTTTTTTTGGCTGCCTAAATTTACCCAGACGTTGCCTGTGTTAGCATTTTTTTCATTATTATTTTTTTTTAAAATTTTTTTTACAAGTTCGTGCTCACGTATACAAGTTGAAAAAATAAAAGCCTTCCTCTACTGACTGGCCTATATTTTCGATCCTCCCAAATTTGCTCCGGTTATCAACCTCCACAATCAATTAAAACTTGAATTAAGGCTGTTTGAAGGTAAGTATGGGGATATCTTCAGGCGGTCAGAAACCAAGGTGGCCCGGAGTGAGTGTGACAAAAGTTCAGTTAATTTATAAAGAGAGAAAAAAAAGACGCCAACCGCACTTTCCTACGGATAAGTAGTTTTTATTCTAAGATATGTGGAGTCTTCGTGCAGTAGTGACGTCATTGCACCCCTCCCACCTGAGCGGGATCCCCTTGCCTGTTTGACATCACTAGTGCACGAAACTTCTAAAAACGAAACTACTTATCCTAGGAGAGTGCGGTTGGTGCCAAAATGATCAGGATACTTTCACTGAAAAAATAAAAATACAATGAAAGTACTTTTTTAAATCAATTCCCTCATCTTCTCACAGGACGAGAGGAGTTCTTGTTACATTTTTCTTATATTTGGGTTTTGAAGAATCTAAATTGAGCCAGTACTATCTTAGAGTCTTAACAGTTGATACGAGTGTGAGTCTTAAAATAATATTTCAGAAATACGAACTCGGGAGGAATGATTTTGGCGAGTTTCCCTCAGCTGGAATTACTTATCGCGCCCTAGATCCCTACACCAGAAGCTGCTTTATTTTTATAGCTAGATATGCTCTAGTGGTTGTAGTAACTTGAAGGAACTAGCTTAACCTGAAATAGGAGTCTCCGATGTTTCATAATGAATCTATCCATGATAATGGATCAAATTCAGTCGGTAGGTAGTTTAAATTTCGCAACATTGTGAAATCCTAGTTATTCTTGTGGTATTTAGAATTGTGGACCTAATAAATACATATTACATCTAAAGGGCTATTTCCGCTAGTGTAAGAAGTTATATTACCATACCTTCCGGAGGAGTCCGTCGTCACAAGCTGGTTGAGTACTGGTGGTGACGACGGACTCCCCCGGAAGGTGTATGGTAATGTTAATAAATAGATAGATTGGCTAAAATTGACATGGAGTACTGCGCTACGACCGGTTTGGGTAGCCTCAAGGTGCCGATGTTTGCAATGTTCGTATTTTGTCTCCCCATTCTGTCAGTCATAAACCCAAATGGACCTGACAGACGAAATCCAAAATTCAGCATTATGGACGCAAATTGACAACAAATTAGTGGATGGCAGACGTTAGCTTTCTGCATCTCACGCTAAGTCTAGCAATGGGTCTGCCAATCCAAAGTGGTCAAAAAGATCCATCCAGCGTTTTAACATTTGGTTCTAACATACTGAACTTGACTCAGCCTGATAGGTACTTTTTTGAGCACTTTAGGACTCAGATTATCCTTCTACGATGATTTGGGGACACCAATTTCATCGATTTGCCAATCCAAGTTGTTCGAATGATCCCGACCAGAAGTAGGTACCTGCCTAACCTAAAGTTCTCGGTTTTGGGTTCATTTTGATGAAAAATACCTAGGTAAATGGTAGAGATATCGACAATGTACTCTTAATATTCACACAAGCCCGGAACATCCCGTCTGCTAATTCAAGTGGCCAAAAACATGCTAAGAGATGAAACTAGCCAGACAGAATTATGGAATAAACCCTATCTTTTGTCCGTTTGGTTTCGAAATTGCGCGTCATTGAAAGAAGAATTAGCTGTAATGTTTTAACGACCGGTTTGAGTCGCCTCAAGGTGTCGATGTATGCAGTTTTCATATTTTGTCTCCTTATTTCTTCATTTCCTTTAGATATGAACCTTTTTGCTATACTACGTACCTTGCGGTTCGGGAGCAAAAATGTAAAACTGATGAGGCATGGCATGCCGTTACGGAAATGCGATCTGCCTTGAATCTTCCCATCACTCGGCACCCACAGCAGCACAGGTTTATGAGAAAATTTAAGCCACTCGAGATACTGCCTTTAGAGGTTCCTGTCATCTGATGTGCGAATTGAATTCAGTAGTCACACATACGAATTTGAATGGCAGTCGCCAAGCCACCAAGATTCCCAAGGGGAAATCGACAAGCGGACGCTCCCATAGAACAAAGGGAAACAGCTCAGCAATCCTCAAATTGCCGGCTCGAGGCCGGCGCGATTCAGGCAATATTCGGCCTACATTTATTTTATTTATTTATTTATATTTCTGACATATAGGACAGAGTCCCACCTTGCATGTCATTCGATATGAGAAGATACATACATATACATTAACAACTTAATCTCCGCTGGATCGCTAGAGCTGATCACCTACAGGGGTGTACTGTACTGCCCCTCCAGGGGAGGATTTCCCAACACAAAGAGAAAGCCTCCATTTTGAAAAGAAGGAACAAAATCCTTGGAGCCCTGTCAACTATCATCGGAGAAGCTCGAACTTTTGAGATGAGCATCACTACACTGAAGATGATCAGTGAATTTTTGGATCACAAGGGGGCCAGCCTGGCTTGCAGAGAAGTGACGTAGGCATCCCTGCTAGCACTCTACCACTCTAGGAACTAGCCAGCATTAAGGAACACGCCGCTCCTGTCACCTCTTCCGAAGGTAAAAGACGATCTGTGTTACTTTTCGGGACAGTCGCGGCGCGAGTGACTGGCGGGAGCAAAATCATCACTGGAGAGCATTAGAGACAACAATAAATTAGGACTTAAACAATGGCATAGCTAATTATAGGAACATAATTATAAAATATATACAGATTAACAGTATCAATCAATTTTTATACTGCTCCCCAGGGCCTCGCAGAAATCTATGTACCCGCAGGGAGGAGGTAGAGTATTTTAAGTGTAGTCTCTCGAACTATACTGTACATAACTAAATATACCTAGGATACAAAATATACACAATTTATCAGCATCAATAAATTTTTAGACTGCTCCCTAGTGCCTCGCATAAGTCGATGTACCCGCAGAGAGGAGGTAGCGTATTTTAAGTACCCGCAGGGAGGAGGTAGCTTGTTTTAAGTGTAGTCTCTCGAACTATTCTAGGGCAAGCAGCCTACAGGAAGACTTAAGCACAAATCGAGACTCTTACATCTGATATTTCAGTAATAAACAATGTACATAAATGCTGACAACTAGAGTCGTTCCCTGGCTAACTCATGTGCATATAGTACCTACCTAATACAATTATATTGCCGCGCGTAAATGGTTGTTGATGAGTCCAGGGGTTTCGTTAGTTTTCTTTGCACTTGTATAAATTGCTTATTTGGACTGAAATTTGAAAATAATATTCAGATTGTTGAAAAACTTACTTCTGTTTACCTACCTATTATTTTCGAGATTAGTGGTGGTGGTTGTGGTGGGGGTTAGTGTAATAAAACATCTGCGATGTGGCAAGTGGAGGTGGGTACGTGCCCATCGTGGCGCCTCTCACTGGGTAGGTACGCATTGGGAAATAACGTGGGTAGGTACCTACGTATTTTTGGGCGAGGGGGTAACAGTTCTACGTAGATTACCGCGTGTGCACCTATTACTTCGCCGTGGTCATGATAGGCGAGTGCGATACAGAACGAAAGGTTTTCTGGTTCGGAGCGTTTAATTGGGGGGAATTAGCGGCAGAAGCAGACAAACCCAGTCATTACAGGAGATGAACATAGAAGATGCGGGCCAATACCTTCCTGATGCAGAGAGCAGGTTGGGAGGTTACATATTGGACACGCTCGCCTTGACACCAGCTGCAGCCCCAAATGACTACCCACGTTATCCAGCTCCAGCCTCTACTTGTCCTTTTTGCCTAAGGGGTTCTGTACTATTTTTAAGACTTGTCTCTTCAGAAAGATACTCGTGGCGTCATTGGCCTTGAAAGGAAGCAGCGTGTCGAGGATGTGAGTCACCCGCGAAGCCAGCCGGCATTTCGCTGAGCACATGGCGAAATCCCACGCCCCCTCACTTCAAACGGTGAAACCTGAAGCCATATTTCATTACATTATTCTCCTTGTTCGACCTCTAACCTCGTCTGTATTCACAGCTTGATGGGTGACAGCCGTTTTAATCTGATTCACGTTGGAAGTCGAGAATACTGCAGGTTTCACCTCCAGGTTTCTGAATCGGCGGAAGTTCTGAATAGGGGGATACCGGGATACGACGCTTCATCTGCACCTACACCTGCACTAGGGAATGGGCAATCTAGAGAAGATCACATTGTTGTGTAATCCATAACAGGGATGACAGGGGAGCCCCCTAAAACGTGTGTATTGATGTACCTATTCGTGGTGCAATGATTGCAAAGAGAACAAGCGCGACCTGAGATCAAGGCGTGATAGAGCCCCACCGATTCCCATTGTTCTTTCCTATTATGGCCCCCGCAGAAAAGCTCCTTATTGGAACCAAAGAAATAACAGCGTACTTTCTCCGAAAATTCGATGAAGACTATAGTAAATTGGACAATTATTTTACCAACATTCCCCATGTTTTTTGATCAACAAAACCTAAAGCTGAGTCGACTGCAGAAGGAAGTCTGATGTAAATTGCGGCCGGGACACGAATTTCATCATTTTGGTTTCTGAATGGTTTCCCTAAGAAAGATTGCGCTGATTCCGACTATACCCCTTTCACCTGTTCCTAATGCTAAGATTTGCTGCTCGATCCTTGAAAATGCACTTCATTGGCCATCTGAACCAACCCAACTGGTTTCATCTCCATCTCTTCAGCTATGTACAGAACCTTAATTTTCATAAATTTTGAATACGCGTTCCTTGATACTTTGGTGAAATGTGTTAGCATTGATAAGAAGTTCAAAAAAAGTCCTTGTCACATGGATTTATTATTTTCGACTGAATTGGAACCTCGCTGAACACACCCACAAAGCCACTATACTAAATCCTATACTTGACGGTTTAAAAACTCGAATATTAGGTTGCTATTTCTGACAAACTATTTTCGATCAGTGAAAGTGTCATCGAATTGTCTTAATTCACCTGTTAATACTACCTCCTTTATTATTATACACATTTCTGGAGGTAACAGCCATTTTCACAGGTTTTTGACCCATGAATAGGTATTGAATTTTTAGAGTTGAAACTTCGTTAGAACCTCAATACTTCACTCAGTGGTCAAAATCAACTTCATATTTTGTCTTCTCACCCTACAAAAAATCGCCAAAAATTATGTTGTAATTACAGGAGAGGGATTTGACAGAAGTGAAGGACCGTAATCACGTCCGCGCTCTAATTCGTTCTTCACTCTTTCCTCACACCAGGTCCCGTGTTGTTTTTGAATAAACGTAACGTATGTGAATTTCTAATTCTTTTATTAATTTAGCGCAATGCCGGATATATAACTGTGGAATCAGCCTTAGCTGAGCGAGCGGGCCAATCAGGTCAGCTCGCTCGATACCAGACGCCGCCTTGCCGTAGGTCACAACGGCGACGAGAAACTTGAATGAACTATAGATCCTCGAGATCCGCAGTACGGGAGCCAGTTTTTTTTTCTTAATATCTTTGTTTGGCATAGTCTTGTAACATCAAGCCATATTACATCATAATACAAAAGTAATTCCTCAATATTTCTTTACAAAATTAAAAATTAAAATTCATTATTATATTACTTAATTTGTAAGTCATACATTATTAATGTTATACATGCATATAAATTTATATTGTTACTTTCGATAAAAGCAAATTGGACGTGAACTGGATCACAGATCGCGATTGGACTAAGATCAAAAAAATGATCTATATGAAGACAAACAGGGACTTTCAAGTTTTTTTGTTTTAAAGCCAACCTGTTGCCAGTTGGTACGTGATGTTTACTTTGTTGCTGTACAACTACGAGAATATACCTACTAGTGGGTCCTAAGTTGAAGGCATTCAGTTTTTGATCATTGGTATTTCGAATTTAAAAACAAGTTTGATACTCGTTAAATACCTCGGTACCCACAATTTAGTGTGAGGTCCAAAACCCTTACCGTTACTTCGCTTGATTGAGATCCATTACAAAACAGGTCAGTGCACATACACCAGCCCCCAGTAGGAGGTATATAGTGAGTTAGTGAGGTATATTCTGAACTGCAGGTTGCAACTGCATTTCAAATTTCTTCCAGTTCAGTGTGCCTTACGTAAGTTGTTCGAAGTTAGCAATGATCCTTGTGCTATTTCCTCTATTTGAAATTCAAAATTAGATGTATTTTGACTGAACATTGTCGAAACGTTGATGTGAGGGAGGAAAATTCCTCCTCGCGTTTTAGAATACTTGAATATCGTACGTATATCTGGCCTATTGCTGAGCTGAGAATCATGTAATTTGTTCAAACCTTTTGAAGTGAACGTCGTTTTGGACGTCTTGGAATCGAACAAGAATTTGGTCCTATTTTACGAGGTCTTGACGTACTTTCAGGGGTTTGTGAATCACTTGAGCTTTAAATCTACTCTCCACACTAAAAATAGCGTTTTTCTCTTCTGAATTTAGGCAGATTTGAGAAGCATTTATTGAGCGGTTTTGAGTGGAAAAATTGGCAGCACGGCATTTCACATTTCTTCCAATTCAGTATTCCTCATGTGAGTAGTCTTTATGTTCGTGTAGTGTGTAGAAGACGATTTTTTCCGGAATAGGTAAGAATGTTTCCTTTGAAAAATCTAGCTTTCTTAGATTTGAACAAAAAATGTGATATTCATCGACCCCATTCCACGTTTAAAAAAAATCAATTAATATATCAATCAATTCTTTATTCAAAAACACCGAGTAGGTATAGAATGCGTTAAAAAATAAATACTTCGTGCGATCTACCGGTTAACAATAAATATACAGTAAATAATAACGATAGCGCATTTTATAGGGAGCTAAAAAATTCAGAAATCCTTGACATTATACATCACCTTACTGGTCAGGTACCTTTTTACCGTACACTTGAAGGTTTTTGCACTTAATGACTTTTACTCTTCTGGTAGTTCGTTGTAAAATTTCGGTAAAATGGTTGAATGTTTTTGAGCGGAATGCCTTGCTCCCGCTTGGCACGATGTGATAAAAATGGGGAAAGTACTTCCGCCTCAAAGAGCTCCCTACCTTTTTTCTACACAAGTTCAATAAAATGTTGGTGCCAAGGTGCAACTCAAAAAAATTAAGGGGATTTGAGTAAACTCTGATGATTAGGTAGGTGCGTTGTGTACTGCTTTCGGAAGACTCCTGTAATCCTTGCGTTGCCCGGGATGCTGGCAGAGCAGTTGGCCGTTGATAACGAAATCCACGAAATTGGAATTACGTCAACGCCCCAAACAAGACACTGAATTGACAGTTCCGACAGGAGCCTTCTTCATCAACAGATTATAAATTAGTTATTGAGTCACTTTCCACTCTGCCTTGAGAGCTCCCGTTGTGGACTCCGAAAACTTTTCCGTTCCTTCGTTATCTACTCAAATAACTGATGTGCAATATCCACGCTTTCAGTCCATGCACAATAAAGCTCAGATCTATTCATCTTTTCTTTGCGCTACAGTGTTATTTGCTGTTCAGCGGCATTGTCCCCCCCCCCCTCCCACCGATTCGTATTATTCTAAACCCGGATGTCCGTTTTCAGTGCCATTGAACGTTAAACAGAAGGTGTGACGTTGAAGGTTAATAATTATTTCTAGTGTCTTCAACACTAATGAAAATTTTCAGTTTTCGCTATGTGTCTTTCCGTCGTAAGAATAATTGAATGGAAATTGGTGGTGGTTGTTGCAAATAGTTGGCTTGGATAGAGGAAACCGATCCTATGACGTAAATATGGGGTCCATTTGGCAGTCAGAGTCCTGTGTCGATTGAACACCTAGTTCTTCAAGTTACTATTGGGTGTTGTGAAGTTTGGAAGTTAGGCCTAACTAGAATCTATGTGTTAGCCATCCTATAAGAACCGTATAATCTGTCATATGAAAAGCCTACTTATCAATTAAATAGGTAGAATCGATTTTGGCCCATTGTGCTCAGGTTTCTTTTGTCGTCGTTTACCACATGCCAACATTACGGTTCGAAATATCCAGACTAGCTTCCGAAAACAATCATCAAGGTATTAAAGAAGGGATGGAAAAGACAACCCAAAAAAATTGGTTTCAAGCCATTCAATCTATGGATTATAATGATGATTCTTTAAATTAGGAGTGTGATAGTAATGAGTTAAGTGTTAAGTCTAATTAAGTTGCTGTAGGTACGTAGTGTTCAGCACCGTAAATTTGGTGCCTACCTTGTCAGTTCAGTGTAGATGTAGGGGAGTGCATAAATGTTCCCCAAAGAGCCAAATATATTGCAATAATGTACAACTGAAGTGAACCTAAATCCCCAAATTAAGTTCTGTTTATTAAATGCCCTGTCCATCAAAGCAGTTCACGAGGGAATATAATATAAATCTATCGACAAATTTAATTGCCAGTAAGTACTCCTCTGTAAAGATTCGCTTGAAAACTCTGTTTTGGCGCTACTGTGGAACGTAGGTTTCCTTACACGCCCGTTATCACTCAACTCAGCATTCAATGACCAAGTTTTGATCGCTGTTTCAACCTTAAATACGAACTCTGCGTCATCTCGCATGCGTAATCCTGCCACATCGCACTTGTTTTTATGATCTTTGCCATCTACATCCCCACTATTCGCTATATTCCCGAGGAACGCGAAGAAAGTGTTTACATTAGTCGATTTCTCAACTTAACGGTGAAAAAGTGATAGTTGTGCTAAATCTTAGCAGTCATGGAAGTTACTACCATTAGGTCTGCATTACGTCCCTGGCCGATCGCATCACTTTTCTCGTCGCCGAATCACCTGGATTTCATACCTTATGGTAGGCTCTTCTCAATATGAAGCTATGCCTAATTTAGATAGTTAAGTAGTGGAGGAGCCCTACTTTCGCTCTCTAATCTTATCCTAATTCCATCAAATGTATAGATAGCACAGCAGTGCTTTAGTTGGCACAAAATATTCTCGTACAAACATACCCAGACCTTAAATAGGTACCTATTTATCTGCTATGAAGAATAATTTTCACTTGCTGAACTGTATGTTGCATGAATGTGTTATTGCTAAGAAAAAACAGTACTGTTCCTTCTAACCAAAGAATTTATTGCAAGGAGAAAGCGCATGCCAAGTGAGTGGGCAGTCTTCACATCGTTCAAAATTATGATCCTTATCATGATTAGCTGCAATCAGATATTCTTACTACAACCGATCTTGGATATCTTGGATAATGTAGATACATATGAAGCACTCTGGAACGAGACACGTGCCTATATCTACCCTGGGCGAAATCGCAGATCTGTGGATGTGCAGATGCTATTATCGTTCCATTTAAATTAGGTATCGCTTCGTTTGTTCATCAACTAATAGGAACTACTAGGCAGCCTATATTCTTCATATTTTCGAAACATTCGTCAAGATCAGTCGAATAGAAGCGGATGTACATAAGTTTAACATGGTTTTTAGTTTTTGCGCCCATCCGTCCAATCACTCGGAAATTCAGGGGGTAGGTGGGTGGGGGGTAGGGGAACTTGTATAAATAGAAAAGTTAATGAATTCTTGAAAATTTCGTCTGAATATCGGGAGTTGCAAAGTCAGGAATTTCATGTTTGCGCATGCGCAGACGGATGTTACAGTCGGAGTTCGATAAGATATTGTGTTAACGAAAATGCGAGTAGAAATTTGACTGTGTGGAGACAATACTTTATTTTTCCACTCGCATGAGTAAGGCTTCTCTGTCTTCGTTAGTGAGAATGCAATACTAAAACTAGTAGGTATGAATAGCACGAAAAACACAAACTGAATTAGTTTTGTAAAAATGAGCAAGTACCTGGGAGCAGGATGTCCGCAATCTCCCAAACAGCTTCCGTCTCTGCAACAACCTAGTTTCTTGTGAATTGCTTGAGAGATCGTGGGACACACCACCACATACGAAGCGAATACTTCTCTTTATATATAGTTGGGAATTTTTGTCAAATTTTTTCTTGCAGATCGAATGTGAAGTTGATTTTGACCAAAGAGTGAAGAATTGAGGTTTTAACAAAGGTTCAGTTCCCAAAATTCATTTTTTATCAGTCAAAAACATGGGAAATTGTTTGAAATCACCATAAATTTGTATAATATAATAACACTAGAAGTAGTATCAACAGGCGAATAAAGACAATTAGGTGACACTCTCACAGCGATGAAAGATGATATACATAAAAAAAGAAAAAGAAAAACGCTGCAAATCCCTGCACAACGGTTTATTATTTCGTACGGAATACCCTTCTGTTACAGATCACAGCTCTCTGTATAGATAACCCGTCTATATAATATAATATGTACTATTCTATATATATTATGTAGATCGCAGACCCTCCGTAGGTTAGTACCTAACCCCGTACCTACTAGTTACTAGGTAAAATCACGAGTTAAATGTTGCTAAAATAATTCTGCCGATGACAAACAGTACCTAACAAAAAGAAACACACATAATGAAGTTCTGAAAAGAAATTGTTGATGAGGAGTGAAAAAAGTTGCAAAAGTACCTACCAACAAACTCCAGCCCCTTCTACGTAGATGGTATAATGAACCGTTGTGTAATAATTTACCGTTGAGTAATGATTTACCATCGTGTAGTAATAATTTACCCATCAATAATACTTCAACGTTTGTTCAAGTTTCACTACCTATCAACTAACTCCAAAAGAGCCATCATTTTTCAAATGAAATAATATCACAGAACAACCAACTCGACTTCATACTCCGCCAATATAATCAGGTGGCCCCTAGCAATGATTTTATCTCCGGCCAATTTCCGATTGTCGGCGCGTCCCTGGTAACGAGATTTGGTCTGAATGTATACAATTTCATTCACCCTGGAGTCGAAAATGCCTGTCGGTGCAAACTTCGGGGCCTTACTGTGAACGAACGGCTGGACGTACAATGCTCCGGGTGGTCTTAATTAACTCCCAAAGTTCGACAACTATTTAAAACCGTAAAAAGATTCACGTAAAAAAAGGTATAGGCGTTCTGAAAGTTTGAACCCCTTAGTACACCCCCTTAGAACCCCTTGACTGACAGTAACGTCGAGCTTCGAGGACCAACTAGACCCCGAAAGGAACCTATAACCCGAATTTCATCAATTTTGTTTCATGGTAACTAAGAAAAGTGGCCCGTACGGCGTACGGCGGACAGACAGAAATATTTTTATTGCAGTTTTGGATTCTACATACCTTGAAACGTAAACCATCAAATTTTGAGGGGGGGTAAGAATTTTTTTTCATGCTCGATTCCAATGGTTCATTATTGAAAATAATAAACCAAAAAGGAGCCTAATTCCTGTTTTGGGGGCCAAAATTGGTGGAAACCATCAAAAATAGCTGTTTAATTCATTGCACATGAAAGAAACAATAAATGAACAGCCAACATTTCTGGCAGTTTCGTAGATAGCTGTCAGTAGTACCTATATTGGCTAGGGAGGGACAAATCAGCCATGATTAAAAAAACCCATGATGGTAAACGTGTATGAAAAGTGGTTTTGATGCTATGCCATTCACGATGAAATAGCATTTTACTGTGGGAATTTTGATGTAGGGAGTGACGGTCCCTAACATTAAAAACTAAGAAAAGTGCGAACTACGGCGCACGGACATACATTTTTTTATTGCATTTTCGGATTCTAAATTCCTTGAAATCCATCAAATTTTGATGGGGGATTAAATTTTTTTTTTTCATGCTCGATTCCAAAGGTTCATTATTGAAAAAATGCACGTGAAGCGGGTGGAGAAAATCAGCTTTACATTTTTTTGTTAAGCTCTCGATTAAGAACCACAAACTGGGACGAAACTTTTGTTTACAAGCAAACGTGGAAAACAATTCTCATCATTTGTCGAAAACAATCCACCACGCTACAGTCTACCTACGTTATTAAAACATTCCATTTTGATGAAACCGCTGAGCGTCACTGGCGCAGAATTTGGTGGTTTGTGTCAACTGTTTATATAATAGCAGTAATTTGGATTTGAGCTTGAAATTTGTGGAACGTTATGATGCCTTATTGAAAAATAGTTTTATAGGTAGCATGAATCTTCCGCGCACTTGGATTGGTGGATTTAGAGCCATATAATTATATGACATTTCATCTTGAATCAGAAAATGTTCATAATAAATTGTTATACATTAGTCTACCTTGACGTTGTTGTTGAATTTGATCAGTGAGGTGTCCATAGAGGTCGAATTCTCTCGCGAAACTGACTTTCATTTGAGGAGGGAGAGATTTTGAGTTCAAACACATCATGAGATGTCCTCAGTTGATAGTATCGCTGGCATCCGTTTTGAGCGGAATAACATGTCATATCTGATTAAGCAATTCTATGAGATATGCAGGATGGGGATGTGCAATACAAATGAGTCGCTAGGGATACTGGGTCATGAAGGGAAACCTACCATAGTGATCCCTCGCGTGAATAGAGCTTGGTGTGGGATTTGTTCGTTTTTCAATCTAGTCTCTTGCCCCCAGCTGTACCGACTTCCTTGGTGCCATCTGCGTTATAATATGTAGTTATGGAAACGGTTCTTTAGTTTGTTGGTTCTATTTCCCTTGTCGGGAGTACAGTAAGGGAAATTGGTACCTTAACAGTAAGGGAAATCGTGATTCTTGGTTAGATGTTGTATGTATGGTATGTAATCTCAGCAGTTTTTTGTTGAGGAGTGAATTTTAATGAGGTCTATTTTTGTTTTCAGGTAAGTCTCGAAGGAACAGTATGAATATTTACTTCTACGTCTTTTGCCTCCTGTGTTCAGGTAAAATTATGAACGATACTATTTGGTACACATTAGATTTGTTGGTAAGTATTCATTCCCTCTTCGTCGTATCGTCATTTCCTGCTTTAATGGTGATCCGGCAGGCCTGGCCAGCTGTATGAATACATCATTATGTTTGTAGAAAAGTTGGAAGAAGTCAAGGACAAAAAATGTGACGCCGGCGAGACAAGTTGATCCCAACTTGTCCCAAGGAAACTACTGAGGTTTGCTAGAACTCATAACAAATATTGAGCCTAGACTGTGTAAAATTATTGAATTTTAGATCCCCTGTGTTCAAGTAGAAAGTTGAAAATCGTGGGTAGGTCGCATGTTCAATTCCCACTGGTGTTACAATTTTTCGCCTGAAGTGTTTCGTACTCTTTTCTTCATTAATCATTCATTGGTCGATTTTCTGATCTTTACTTTGGGGCATCAGACTTCGATCTCCCCAGCTGTTTAGCCCAATCTCGGTTAATGATCTGACCCGCAGACTGACGCGGCGCTTGTATTTTTCTTAATGAGGAGTACCCATGACTTTTGTTCATATTTTTAAATGACAGTAGGTTCCATTCTAAGAATATTGAGACCATTCGCACTCGATAAATAGTTCTTTTCCTATGATTTTTCAAAGGTTCCAGCACTACCTACCTCACAGTGAGTAAGGGGGTCCCGCCCAGGCGGGAAAGATGCAATGACGTCACTCGTTACCGAAATTTTCTCATAGAAAAACAACTATTCATTGTAGGAGAGCGCAGTTGGTCTCAAAATTCATGGAATGGAACCTACTTTGATTTGAAAATGGGAAAGTAATATAAACAGAAGTCATGGGTACTCCTAATTCTTTGGTGGCGCTCAACGCCTAGATTTCAAGGTTGTGCAAATTGAATTGTGCCTATACACAATTTGTACATGAAATCTAGGCGATGAGTGCCGTCAAAGAATTGAGAAAAAGACAAGCGCCGCGCCGGTCTGCGGGTCACTCATTAGCCGAGAATGTAATTAGCTACAATATATTAACAATGCGGTATTTGGCAAGAACTCTTGGAGCTCCACCAAATCTCTACGTACCTATAAATTTCACGAGGGGCGCTCTAGTGGCTGCTTAGAATTTTTGCCAAGGCGACGATTTCTTCGA